>ML830196.1:0-23561 GCA_009831015.1 Picea engelmannii | reverse complement strand
GGAGATTCTCAATTCGGTCACTTCTGTATTACAAGTTTGCTTCCTTGTATCTCATTTTTTACATTGCAATTCATATTCATAATTGATGTGCTTCGTTATAATTTAGTACGACCACTACTATAACGGATGAATTTGGGTTTTCTATAAATTGTTTATTGTCTTTCCTCTGCACCAGCTATCAACAGTGTAAGACCAATCCGCAGTCTCGAAATTCTACATATATTCTTTGTTACATTGGTTATTTTCTTACATATTTCCTCTCCCGTTTATGTCGTGAGATTTTCCCCTGGTAGGAACCTTACACTGTAAACGGCTCAATGTTTTTCTCACATCTCACACCTTTTATTAAAATATAATATAGTTACGGGAACGAGCCCTAGATTTGCATTCATATTTCAATTCTGCAACCGTAAGTTCTCTTTTATAAGACTAAACTGAGACAACACTTAACCTTCTCAAAGTTCTGCCTACCTATGATGTTCCCCCATGACAGTTCCTGTACCAACTCAACCTAATGTCGAACCCGGACTATTAAACCAAACACACATTGCCTTAAACCTCTTCGATACTATCCTTAAAACGACAACTAACCGAGCCGAGCTTGAACAAGCATGGGTAGCCATTGAATGAGACATAACTATCCAGGAACAGTTCGAAGCCAGACAACGCCAACGAAGAAATCTCCCTTAGTCCCCTTCTCCGAATATTGAAGTTTCTTCCTTCTCCATCATTTAACCTTTTCGGATGCCTTGACACTGTACTTTTGAGCCTTAAGTACAGACTCAGGAACAACAATATCCATAAATATTCCATTAGAAAATGAGAAACAAAATTGAAAATACATATATACATTTTTAACATCTTTTCAAAATTAAACTTTACATATAAAAACTTCAAACATCTTTGTAAATTTGAAGCATTATTATTTTTTGATTGGAAAAAAACAATATAGTACTACTCTTTTAATATGAAAATAGAATAAAAGTCAATGATATGGTTGGTTGATATCAACTACAAAGTGGAGCAAATGCTTTCCATGGATAGGGTATTGATTTATTTGACTTTCATGTTTAGTTTGGGAAGGAAAATATGCATGTATTAAAAGTTTTTCATATCCACAATTATAAAGTGAGTATTATTAAGTTTTTTACTTAACTAATTTTTGAAATAATATTTACATGTAGTTTAGTCTTGGTTTAATAGTGATATTTTGAATACATATAATGAAAATATTTGTAATAAATTATGTATATGTAATAATGAGATAAAAATATTTACGTTTTAAATTAATATAATTCTAATTTAAAGCTTTCATTTTAGGAAACTGGTTCTCAAGCTTTCATTTTCTTGATGTTGAAGCTCTCAAATTTCCAAAAAAAATCATAGCCAATTGAGAAGACGTTTTCTACCAATTCCCAAACCTAATAAAAAAATGATTTTTCTTTTAATATATATCAAAAACTTATAATGATCCAATGAAAAAAAATTTAAAACTTTTTATAACCAATTCCAATTTTATTAGATGCTTCCATACTTTATTAAATGTAATCCAAGTATTTATGAATTATGTCATCTTTATCTCATAAATTTCAATTCAATTATTTATGAGTGATTCTCTCTATCTCATAATGAATTGATTGATATGTTTATGTTATCTTAATTCTTAAAAAATATTTTTTCTTAGATGATCCTAAGTTAAAGTTTCTTGGCAATTAAAGGTTTTATATTGTAGTTTTTACAGAGTTCCATTTTCTTTCAATCCAGCATGTTTTTACTAAATCCATTTTCAAATAACAAAAAATAAAATTGACAAATCCTAATTTGTAGGTAAATATCTTTATAGTTTAATAACAAAAATGAAGGTTGGCAAATCCTAATTTGAAGGTAGATTCTATGTAACAAAAATTAAAATTGACAAATCCTAATTCGAAGGTAAATATCTTTATAGTTTAATAACAAAAATGAAGGTTGGCAAATCCTAATTTGAAGGTAGATTCTATCTAGGAGGTGTTCAATCTTTCCATCTCATGCTTTTTTGGTTAAAATATTTTGGCTTAACAAGGATGTTAATGAAAGATATTGAATGAGCTTATGTGCTTTATTTAGGAGTACATTTTTAACTATTTCATTTTTTAATATATTTTACAAATTTAGAGTGAATATATTAGATAAGCATATGTGCTTAATTTGAAAGGACATTGTTAGCTATTTTTTCTTTTAGTTTATTTTTAAAAATTTCAATCTTTTTAGCACAAGTAATATGAGATGAGTTTTTTCTCATATGGGGTGTTAGTTGTGGAGGACAAATAGAAGCCTTGCTTGGGCTCTCTTGTGTGCAAGGCTAATCAAGGTATGGAATATAGGACAATTCAACTAAGGCAATTCAATGCATACAATTTCATATCTAAGAATTACTTCCAAGTGACCTCAAACAATAAACTAGGGTTGTTATCACTTAATAATTCCAGACTGAAATTATGACAGAAAATTACAATAGCGGAAACACAAAAATCAAAGAAAAATCATTCATACACATGAAACAAAAAAAAATTGTTATGTAAAATTTTGTGATTGAGAAATTCCAAGGACAAAAAAATCCTCCTAGCAAAATTACAATTTTCAACAAATTTTGGAAAAACCCTTCCAACTTGCAAACATGTTGTACCCTACTGACGTCACCTTGCTGGTTGTTGACCTATTGTACGACTTGATGATGTTAGTCGTACATACTGTACGGACCGTATGGATTGTCTGTATCACACGTGTGATTGTTCTTCCTCATTAGAAAATCTGAAAATAGAATGTCTAGAAACCATAAGCCATATTTACCAAAGTGAAGACATCCATTTGTTGAAATTTTGTCTCCCAATCTCCTTGGCACAAGTGCTCACTCACTTATGCCAACTCCATAATGTCGCAATGAGATGTGTTAAGTGTCTCCTCACATTGTCTCTCCTTTTATAGGAGTCCAAAGTGAATTTAAAAGCTTTTAACTTACTTCAAGTAGCCCTTCACTAAACTCAACATTAAATTAAAATTGTTTATTCCTCCATGTGGGTGTGAAGCCCCAACTCAATATACAAGAGGTTTTCACCAAAACAAAACATACAATGTGAGTGTCGTCAAAGATTTCCACATGCCCGACACTAAGGCCAATGTGGGAATACCTCTTGATGCTACAAAAACATCAACACTCCCTCTTAGCGAGGGAGGTATTCCATCCACCATCACTTATCTATAGATTTGTCTCCCACACTAGAAGTGGCTCTGCCTCCGACACTAAATCTTCTATTACAACTGCTCCCACTAACATAGAAGCAATTCATGTTGAATGACATGGACCTCTCTTGGAAGACACTTTTATCCTAGAAGCCTCCTGCTTATGAGCTTTCTTCATGGCTTCCTCAACCTATGACACCTCCCTAACAGTAGTGGAAGACTCCTCTCTCCCACCTAAGCCTAAAGGTTGACTTCCTCTAGACATCTGACTCTCCCTTTGAGCCTGTTGACTCCCTCTAAAGTCTAATTTCCTCTTGACATACTTGGAAGGATTCTCTTTCCCACCAGATCCTGAAGGCTGACTCCCTTTGAGTCTACACAACCTTCGACGTTGTTGATGTGTTTTCACGCATCAAATAAAGGCCAATTTTGTTTTCTTTGAACTTGGAAAGTTCTAAACAATCATCAATTGTTGATCATAAATATCTAACAAGTTTCCAATTAACTTCAACCCTCGAGTTCTTCATCATAAAATGCTAACATAGATGGTTCCTCATTGAAAAAAAAAGAGATATTAAAGGAAGGGAAATTCTTGTGTCTATCTTCTCACTAAATAACCCTATGTTTCAGCTCTATTCAACACTTTACGAAATCCAAAACATAGCTCATATACTCGAGATGTGCCATTTTTTTCTCTCACATACTGCTACCCCATACTTAACCATTTTTCTTAAAATGTGGATGCAAGACACCCAAATATCCCACTTACCTTTTTCCATGCTCATAACCCATAGTCCCACGTTCTACAGAATGACCCTCTCACTTCCGTAACCTGCATAATGACCTTGTCTCATACTTAGCCATTTTACCATTTTCTTCGTTCTCCACTCTCCACACTTTATACTTAATCATTTTTCCTTCTTTCCACTCTACTCTCTCTCTCTCTCACTCTCCTCCGTACTTAACCATTTCCACATTTAACTATTTCCATAACCCATTTCCATTTTCATTATACGCTTTTAATTTTTATGCTACTCACCACTTAGTCATTTTCATAATTCATTTCCACATTCATTTTCATAATTCATTTCCATTTTCCATTTACCACTTTACATTTCCATTTTCCATTTACCATTTTATTTTTCCTATTTTCATTTTCCATTTTGTGCATTTTCACAATTTTTAGTTTCATTTCAATTTTCTAGTTTATTCTAGTAATTCATTTTCAATTTCTTTTTTCCAATTTTTTTCCTAGATTTCATATTTTATTTTCATTTTCTTATTCTCACATACCATATTTCACATAATTCCATTATATACTTCCCCAACACTTACCATGATTTATTCTTCTTACACTTAGACAAATTCAAACAATGCACTCCACATTGCGTCCTCCACAATGCACTTTTCACATTTTTTCATACTTAGTCATTTTCTTGACATGCGGATGTGGGGCCACATACCATCCGTCAATTGAGTCTCTAGGTCCATAGTCCCGCTCCCCTCACCTACCTCCTTTACCTTTGCATTCCAATAACTCCACAAACCCTACATTTAATTTTTTAATATTATTTCCTATCCTAAGTTTCTTCCCCTTTTTCATGGACCTACCATATTGGGACATGTGGTAGTGAGGTGGAACAATCCCTTAATGACATGTGGTAGTGACGTGGAATTACCCACGGATGACACATGGAAATGACATGGGCATTGGCGGAGTTGTGACTGATCTATGACTGGACATTGACTTGGCCATCAAAATTTTATTAATTCATGAAACTTAACTTTCCTAAGGCACGAGAGCTACACCAAAGTCTCTGTAGTCTCCTTTATTCCACATGAAGACTATGCAAAAATTTTCATTATAAACATTAAACTCTTCATCACCACAATGCATGTGAGATTTAAAAGGGCGAATTTTAATGAAGGGCTAGGATTGATCCACAAATTTGATGGACAACTGTTGAGCAACGATCTTCAAAAGTTCATAAATCAAGATCCGGGTGTTCGTTTTGGGAAAAATATACCTTGTTGGAAAGGTAATTCGATGAGGAAGACAATGGGATAGGTTTCAAGGCCTGAATTTGGTCATAATTCTCCTAGAAATTAATTGAACAGTCTGCTATGTTTTCATGGTTTGTTGGTAAATTTGTTTGGAACCTCGACTTCTCGAGACTATAACTTGAGATCCATAACTCCAAATCACACTCAGGAGGATTTGTTGGAAATTTGGGATGATGAATATCACTTCTAGAGTGGTTTCCATGGTTGATAAATCAACTATCATGTTCAAAAAAATAAAACACAGTCTGCTTTTGTTTAAGGAAGTCAACTTCAAGTTTTGGAATTGAAAATTTATTAAATGTCTTTTATAAAGGGATAAAGTGGGTCCCACTTGGAGGCGTGAATTTCAATGACATAAATTCATTAATGAGACTTCAATGAAGCATTAATTAAAATTGGTTTACTCCAAAAAGTAATTGTGTGAACAATTCTAGAAAGACAAACCCTAACTACTTCAAGAACATTGAAAGAAAATCTTAAAAAGGCAAGAGAAGGCACCATCAAGAGGTTGGCAATTAGAAGTTTATACAGTGGTGAAGAGTCTGGAAGAAGCAAAGCTCTACCTTTCCAAGATTTGATGGACTAGTCTGATAAAAAATTCTCTATACATCTTCTTCCTTTATGTTTCTTTCCATCAAATCTTCCATGAATGTATGAAAAACAAGAAGCTTTGGGTTTGAGCAATTATTTCTCTAGAAATATTTAGTCACCTTGTAACATTTCAGGTCCAAAGGAGTGAAATCTCTACTTGTAAAAAGTAGATGTGGTTCATTTCAATTCATGTGATTGAAATTGGAATATTTTGAGGCTACTTCAGTTCTCTTGCTCCAGAGATTATTGAACTTTTCATATTGGAGTATTGTTATAAATTTCTCTTGCAAATAACTATTTCAAGGTATTACATTAGTGATTTCTTAGACTTGAGTTGAAAGGAGGTGATTTCAAATGTATTCCTATCAAAATCGTTTTTGAGTTGTAATGAATTTATCATTTAAAGTTCTTTGAAGACCTATCCATTTCTTCATCTTGCAAAAGTTATAGCAGATTCCAAATTCAGATTATCTTACAAGAAAGGTGGAATGTTTGTTGAAAGGAGACTCCAAAACCTAGTAGACACAAATCTTTGCTAACACACTTTATATTTTCCTTCTTTAAATGATCTGATGTATATTTGTATATTTGCATAATTGTATATAAGGGTTATACATATGTATATATAAGCTTTCTTGGAAGATCTTTCAATATTTTCTCTTTAGCATTCACCCTTTACATTCATTGTAGAATCATACAAAGAATCTTACAACATTTTAGCCAAAGAGGAGTACCACCTCTATAAAAATGCAGGGGGATTTATATCCTCGTGAGGTTGACCTTAAGACTATAAAATAGTATTTTAGATCAACATGAGATACCTACTCCTTTTCCTTTGCCACTCTATTGTTGTTTTCCATCACTCACATAGGCCGACTCTTTAGCCTATACATGTTTCTCTCTCTAACTCCAAGAACCATTGTTGTATCTGAGCTAGATCTGCTAGGTATGAACTACACCAGTCCATCTCAGAATAAAATTGCATAGACCTTCTCCTCAATTGCTGATACTGAGAGCACACTCTTCTTGATTTTTGGCACCCATAGCACATTTGTCACTCACAACACATCTCCTGACTCCATTTGGAATGACATTGTTCCATATCTCTGCATTGCATGCATGGTACCCATACCAAGTTCTACATACAAATATGAGTCAGACTATGTGAAGCTCTTGAACAAATCTTATGCTCATGTCATATGACACGTGGCTCCATTATCCACAAACCAAGTTCCACCACTGGAAACTTCTCCAAAAAGGGCGAAGAAAAATAAGAACTCCCTCTAAAGCCTATCTGCAACCACGTCCACCTCTGTTGATGATGCATGTTTCTTCCTACTCCCTTTTTTATGTTGTGGACATTGTGAAGCATAATGAACATACTCATGGCAAGAAAAACACTTAACCTTGTTAAGTTCCTTCTTACTTTTCTCTGGAGATGCCTCTCTCCCCGTGTCCTCCTTCTAGGTACCATTTCTTCTGCCCTTCCTAGCATGAGAAGCTAGGGCAAGGTTCTCATCATCACTACCTCTCTTCTTTCCATTCTCGGACTCTATTTGAGCCTCCTCCTGGATGCAATCATTCCATAGTCTGTCAAATGGTGGAAACTTCTTTCGTGCACAAATCCCATGCACAAATGGTTCCCAAGACCCAGGAAAACCATTTAATCCCACATTCACCAACTCTGTGTATCAACTGCCTCACTAATGGCTGCAAGCTGATCATGAATCTGAGTGATCCTCATGAGGTAGCTAGCAATTGCATCTACACTGAACATCTCAACATAATGGATTTGGTGCCTCAAAATCAACTTCTGGTTCAAAATTTTGCTTTGGTACAATCCCACCAAATCCTCATACATATCCTTAGTTATCTTCTAAAAAATATGAGGGATCAAGTGATCCTTTAAAGAATCCAATAACACCTTCTTGGCCTTCACTTCCTGTTTTCTATGGGTTTCCAATTCCTGCTAATCATTTGGATCTAGAATCACCTTCTCAATGTATTCTTTGAGATAACATTGTTTCAAGAGAAGAAGAATCCTAGCCTTCCAAGCCTGAAAATTAGTGCCCCCTTCCAACCTGTCCTCAACTCCGAGAGTACCCACCATTGTGACCTGCCAAAAACAAAAAGGTTTCAACAACAAAAATATGCAACAACATAGATCTGCATCAACAGATTTGTAACCACTTTTGTCTCAAGAAGATGACCCCTTCTCTCTCTAGAGCCTGTGCTTTGAAACCATGTCAATTTTCAATTAGGGAAATTCGATGCATACAATTTCAGATCTAAGAATTACTTTCAAGTGACCTCAAACAATAAACTAGAGTTGTTATCAATGAATAATTTTACACTAAAATTATGACAGAAAATTACAGCAACAGAAACACAAATATCGGAGAGAAATATTGCATACACATGAGACAAAAATTTGTTGTTATGTAAAAATTTTTGATTGAGAAATTCTGAGGAAAAAACAGTCCTAGAAAAATTACAACTTTCAGTAAATTCTGGAAAAACCCTTCCAACTTGTAAACTTGTTGTTGTACCTTGATGACATCACCTTGTTGTCTAATGATGTCACCTTTTGAACGACCTGCTAACATCATTCGTACATACTATATACTTCGGTCGTACCGACAGTACAAACTGTCCATACCACACGTGTGGTTGTCTTTCCTCAACAGAAAATCAAAAAACATAATGTCTAGAAACCCTAGGCCAAATTTGTCAAAGTGAAGAATTTCCTTTGCTGAACTTTTGCCTCTCATTCTCCTTGGCACAAGTTCTCACTCACTTCTTCCAATTTCATAATGTCACAATGAGATGTGTTAAGTGTCTCCTCACATTGCCTCTCCTTTTATAGGATTCCAATGTGAGTTAAGAATCCCTTAACTTATTTTAAGGATCCCTTTAGTAAACTCAACATTAAATTAGAATTGTTTATTCCTCCATGCGGGTGTGAAGCCCCAACATGTGGTTGTGAATCCCCAACCAAGCCCCAACTCAATATACAATGGGTTTTCACCAAAACAAAATATGAAATGTGAGTGTCGTCAAATATTCCCACATGACCGACACCAAGGCCAATGTGGGAATACCTCTCGATGCTACATAAACATCAATTGTTCAATATTTCCATCTTCATGCTTTTTTGGTTAAAATATCTTGGGTTAACAAGGACGTGGATGAAATATATTGAATGAGCTTATGTGCTTCATCTAGGGGTACATTTTCAACCATTTCATTTTTTAATATATTTTACAAGTTTAGAGTGAAGATATTAGATAAGCATACATGCTTCATTTGAGAGGACATTGTTATCTATTTCTTCTTTTAGTTCATTTTTAAAAATTTCCATATTTTTAGCACAAGTAACATGAGATGAGTTTTTCCTCATGTGGGGTGTTATTTGTGGAGGAAAAATAAAATCCCAAGCGACACTTGCATGAAATCTCGCTTGGGATTTCTCGTGTGTAAGGCTAATCAAGGTATGGAGGACAAGACAATGGCCTTCATGGAAAAACCGCCCCATCCAAAAATTCAAAATGTATGTGAGATTATGATCACTCCACCTTCATGTAGCATTATGATTTTAGGAGAGACTATGGTTCATATGGCTTAGTCGAGTTCAAAGCAGAGTGGATGTTGGAAACTCAAGTTTTTGTACAGGACAGGGCTCAGTATCCAAGTTTGTTTCCCTCAACTCTCTGGTATGTTCTCCCTTTGCTCCATTGTTTTGGTTTGTTTAGATTTCTTTGTCTCTTCCATTTGGTGCTTAGGGAAGAGCCCAAACTCCACTCCTCACAAGAAGGCCTATTGTAAGGGTTGAGGTTTTCTTGTTGGTTTCTTTCCTTAAGCCGCCAAGCATCTCTTTTACACTTTCCCCTCTACCTCTAATCTTTGGGGCACTCTGCTATCGATATTGCTATTTTCCCCCCTGCATCCTTTGTCAATTGCAAGCTATTAACATTGAAGAGAGGCAACAAGGGGGATTGTGTTGGATCTAGAAAGAAATGCCTAAGTTGCAGCTCCAATTCCACTGCTAAGAATCCTTCCTCTCAAAAAATTCCCTAGTGTATCCCTCGAGTGCAATCTTATGCCATGACATTTGTAAAGGACCACCATCGTATGTTTTCTAATGACATCGAGATCGGGGTTTCCCATATGGATCAAGAAAACAATTCAAAGAAAAATAAGCTATCCAATGCCCAGTTGGAGGTATAATTCAAGGAGTAAGTGCCAAATATAGGGTTTTGTAGATCTCAAGACACCAAAGTATTCTAACTCATAGAGTTCTATCGGTTGAACAAGGTCTTCATTTCTCAGGTGGTGGAGGAAAAAGGACGCCAATAACAAGCCATCTTACATAAATTGGACCTCTTGGACAAGAAATTTGAATTTTCTTATAAAGTGGTTTACGACGTTGATATCATTGTTTTAAATACTATGGACCCCCAGGACCCTCCTACAGTAGCATTTGGCCCAAATAAAATTTATGAAGGTACTCCTTCCAATCATATTCAACTTGATGATGACCCAAACAAACAAATGGAAATGCAACACTAATAGTACTATGTACTTGCTCTAGAGGGTTGGATTTGTTGGAGTTACTTCACACACACCTAGGATTTCTTTTTCCTAAGGTTTTTCCTTGTTTATTAGTCATTATTAGTCATTATCCAGTATCCTATATTTTAGGAAGAATATTCCTCTAGGGAGAATATTCTCTTCAGTTTTCACTTCAGTTTGACTAATTGAGTGGAGTCTAGATGTTGCATTAGTTTTGTCACCATGCAACATTGGGATTATCACCAGCTAATACACATTATCCTTGGTATCATCACTAGACTCGCGCATTACCCATATTTCCCTAATCTCCTCCTCACTTCACTCCATTTCAGTCAGTTCACTAAAGACTGGTAGACTAGTTAACTTAGCTAGGTGGCAGTTCACTCCCGTAACTGCCTGAGAGACTAGACTAGCTGGCAATTTACTCCTGTAACTACTCGTGTGTGTCCAGATCACTCTAGACTTCCACTATGGCACATTGGCTTCTCCTCCAGTGTGCATTGGTTGAGTTATACAGAGTATATCATGTGTAAATTATTCATTATTCATAACGGTTAATGAGAATTCTTCCATTCTTTCTCTCTTGCTTCTTATTTCTCAATTTCTCTCTGCAAATGTGTGTGGTATTTTATAACTAGATATATTATGTGTAGGTTCAACACATTTACATGGTATCAGAGCCGACAGACTACTAAGCAAAGATACACCAAATTATTTTTTGCAGGTACCAAAGATTGAAGACAACGAAAAGATGGAATTCCCAAAAGAATTCATACTTACATATTACAATTACTTTTCATGGAAGGAGAGAATAATCATACATATATGAACCAAAGCATTGTACATTTTAACCTTGAATACAAACACATAACCGACATCAGCCATAGAAAAATCCAAGTATCTTAATCGAATGGATGAAGCATTCAAAACAATTTGCAGTCTCATCTCTCCCGATATCCTTCTTCACATATCTTGCTGTAAAACCCCCAATGAAGCCTGGACCACCTTGGAAGGGATATTTGGAAAACAAGATGAGATAAGGGGACACATGCTCGAGGTGGAGTTGCTCACATTGGATCCAAAAATCTTCGACAATCTCCAAGATTTCTTTACAAAATTCAAGGATTTATTGTCGCAACTCAAAGCTTGCGGGGTTGATAAATCTAAAGAAGATAAACAAATGGTTCTCACCATTATCTCCAAACTTGGTCCTGAATTATATGTGTTTGTATCCACATTCCATTCAGTCAAATTCGCCTCTAGAGCCACTTGGAAGATTCCTTCTCTTGAGGAATTTATTGAATCTCTGACACATGAGCAAACCAAGCTCATCAACATGGGAAAAATAAAAGGCCCAAAGGCGCATGCATTTACTGTGCAATATGGAAATCATAAATCTCATAAATCTAAATATAAAGACAAAATAAAATCTCATGCAAATCCGGAGAAGGAAGGGTACTCAAAACCTTTCATCGATGCCTCTAGATCCAAAGGTGGAAAGGGAAGAAAAGGGGAGAAATGCACATACTGCCATAACAGATTCTATCCAGAATCAACATGCATGTAGAAAAAAATATATCTAATGACTCAAATACTTCAACAAAACAACCTTGAAGATCACATTCCCGAGGGTTCCAAGAAGAAGAAGCCAGAATATCAGAATCTCAAGAAAGGAAATTCTAGCCATGCCTTGATTTCCATCAAATCCTCTCCTGATGCTTGGATCATAGATTCAGGAGCATCACATCACATGGTTGCCACAAAAGTAGTTTATTATTCATTGGATGCATGCAAAGGTCTTCCTATTCTGATGGGGGACAACTCTCCAGTCGAAGTCACCGACAAAGGAAGGATTGAACTCACCAACATAAGCTTCGAGAATGTGTTGCATGTTCCCAAACTTTCCGTCAATCTTCCCTCTGTGTATCAGATGACGAATTCTGGCACCATAAATAAATTCATATTCACACCTAATATAGTCGACATCTATGACATGCAAACCAATTCTAGGGTTGTTACCGGTGAGGTAAATCATCAATCTAGATTGTATACATTTTCTAAATTTATCGAACCAGATTCTGATTTACTGCTTACCCATGTTCATGAAAGTAGTAGGATATGACACGAAAGGTTTAGGCATTTCAATTTTAGATATATGCAAAAAATTAGCAAGCAAAGATTGGTTGATGGTCTACCAAACATCCATTTCTCCAAAGGAATCTGTGAGGGATGTGTTCTTGGAAAACACCCTCAAGAGAAATTCGACAAAGGAAAGAATCATAGAGCTTATGGGTTCTTTTCTGCATCCATCAATCAAAAAAGCGAGGTTTGTTCTCATTTTTGTTGATTATTTATCACGTTTCACATGGATTTACTTTCTTAGGAAAAAATCTGAGGTCTTTCAACACCTCAAAGATTTCAAAGCCCTGGTTGAGAGATAGTTAGGAGAAAATCAAAGTCCTTCGAACTGATAATGGGGGAGATTATGTCAATCATGAGATCTAGAATCTTTTTCATGAGGTAGGGATTCAATTGAAATGCACAATTCCCTATACTCCACAACAAAATGGAGTTGTTGAGCAGAAAAAAAATATCTCTAAAAGAGATGGAATCTTGCATGCTACATGCAAAGTCACTACCACAAAGACTATGAGACGAAGCACTTAATTGTGCAACATACATCCAAAACATATCTCCCCATAGATATGTCAAGGATAAGACCCCATACGAGGCTTGGAGCGGCCTCAAATTGGAAGTGACCCACTTTCGTATTTTTGGTTCAAGTGCATGGGCCCGGATTCCCTATGAAAAGAGGAAGGCACTTGATCCACATAACACAGAGTGTATATTTGTTGGATACCTCGGTGATGTGAAGGTATACAGACTTATTGATCTTTCATCGGACTGGTGCATCATTGAGCGAAGTGTACAATTCGAGGAAAGTGTCTCACATATACCTCAACAACCACATGGAGACACCTTCATTCTTCCACCTATCCGAGATGATGAGAATGCACATGCCGACTCTTCTTCAGACGAGAGTTCTGATTTAGAGGACTCAAATGATCCAGATACAGAGTCAGTACAATCATATGCAGAGTCAGAGCATCCAGATGCAAATGCAAAGCCATAGCAGAGGCCCAAGTGGGCACAAACTACTCTTTAGGATATAGGGGATCTTATTGGTGATCCAACCGATACTAGGAGGACTCGATATAATTTCAAGGAGCCTCCTATTGCACTCATTTCCATTGAACCATTGCCCTCCATGCATATTTTCTTGGTTCAGTATTCAAATCCACAGTCTTATGGCGAGGCTACTGGAAATTCATTTTGGGAATCCTCTATGTAGGAGGAGTACAAATCCCTCCTCGAGAACGAGACTTGGGATTTGGTTCCCCTTCCTTCTAAAAGGAAACTTGTCAGATGCAGATGGGTCTATAGGACAAAGAGCTCGATGGATGGACAAATTAGCATATACAAGGCCAGGCTTGTTTCCAAAGGCTTTCAGTAGGTGCATGGCATTGACTATGATGAGACCTTCGCTCTAGTAGTGAAGATGGATTCCATATGTTTGGCACTTTTCATTGCGGCAACCAAGGGATGGGAATTCCATCAGATGGACGTGAATAATGTTGAAATATTGTAGCTGCAAAGAGTATTCTATTTATTATTGATGTATTATTCATTAGATCAATACCCTTTTGTGGATTGATCATGTCGGGTATTGTAAATGACCAAATCCCCTTTTGCAGATTGGTCAAACCCTAATTGTAATATGCTAAATGAGAAGTTAGCCCACAAAATATATTAAAGTGGTTATAACCACCCATAAAGAGAAGTCGGTCCTGCCAGTGAAAAGACACATCCTTTCAGCTCCTGGCATATTGTATAAATAAAGGAGGCCAATGCCTCATTTGTACACACACACACTTGATCATCAAAGCGCAAGTTTGGAGCTGGAGTTGGAGAAGAAGAGAGAGAGAGAGGCACACTATTTGGGAGAGGACTTTCTATCTTGTTTGGTTTATTCTCTTGGCATTGTATTGGCTATCTATATTAAGGAAGTTTTTGTTGGGTTTTCTCCCCCATGAGGGTTTCCCAGGATAAATGATGTGTCTCTTGTGATTGTGTATTCCTCAGTGATCCTATCTATACTATGGTTATCTAGTAAATTGAAAAGAAACCTAATAATATCTTAAACCTTAACATGGTATCAGAGCTAAGCTGAAGAGATCATCTTTCACAAGAAGAAGAAAAACGTCATTGTGTCCGTACATGAAAATTAGGGCTTTTTATTGAAGAAGATTTTCAGCCTCAAAACCATCTAGAAAAGCGCACCCTAACCCAAGGAATTATTTGGCACCTTCAACGCACCTTTTCAATGCATAGATCTCCCGGAAAGTGAAACCCTAGTTTTCACAAAGTACCAGAAAACCAGAAATACCAGAGTACCAGAAGTACCAGAAAACCAGAAGTACTAGAAAACCAGAAGCATCATTCCAGAAATCCGTTGGTCAAGTTTGAGGGGGTAAAATTTGGATTTTCAGAAATCTGACTGCACCAGCTTACTCGCCTCAGTTCATTGCATCTATCCCCTAGATCAAAATTTCAAAATTTGAAGTTTAAAAAATTTGGGTTTCCTCATAAAACCCTAAGTTGCAGTTGCAGTCTCAGAACCAGTTGCAGTATCAATTGCAGTTGCAATACTAGTTGAAGTATTAGCCGTAGTACCAGTTGCAGTCACCCTTGAATTTTTTAAGAGTTGGTGATCATTGTCACTACTACTAGATGGTGCCATTACCTACAAATGCTATCAGAGGTATGTAATCACATATGTTTAAATTGTTAATCTTTAAATGGTATTTGCAGGAGAAGGGATCTCTTGCCATAGATCCAGAAGGATCTCAAGATCCAACACATTCAGAGGAATTATGCAACCCAAGTGTGATTATTTGGATATGCATCTATTTGTTATGACATTATTTTGATCAATGTTGCATGTTGTAGCTATGACCATCATACCAACCTTTGATCAAAATCTAAGTCAAGGTATTAGATGGATTAAAGTAGAGATCATAGAGTTTATTCTCTAACCCAACCTTCTGTCAAGATAACATATTGTCCTAGTACAAAAGATAGGTTGAAGAAAACACTTCTCATCTTAAGTGAAGGAGACTTGAAAGAAAAGCAACAACACACTCATTCTTGAGGACAAGGCTCCAGGTTCCAAGTTTGATTAATTAAGTTGATAAGATTTAAAGTTGCACATGACAAGTTGATAATTAGTCTTTGAAAAGTACTATACCTGGTAGCGTGTGAGTATATTAAGATAAATGCTTAATGTAATCATTTGCCTAATACAAACTAACATCTCCTCTAGGTGAAATCTCTTGTGTTAGTTTCAGGTTGCCATGGAGGAATGTTTGATCACAACACTATAAGAGTGTCGACCTCATTTCGTATTTTATTTCTTACTTTTGATCTTTACTTCAAACATGTCACAAGTGATATCTCTAAAGGAGCTACTGTGATGATTATCCGTGCTATTGTTTTATCTACTATTATCAAAAGAGTATTATTCTTGCTTGTTTACCTTGTTTCGGGTCACAGGTGATAACCCTGAGGAAGCTATAGTGAAGGTTGTTGAAGGGAACATATTATATGAGACATGAAGCAGACTATGTACATGACCATATACACTCATGTACCAAAGAAGATGAAGAAGAAGCTATCTCTTGAGATTCTGAGTATCTCATATGAAGATTTATTGAAAGGAGCAAAAGGCTCCAAAGATGACCGAACATTAGAATGGGAAGCAAATTTCGTTTGAATCCTGACTCTGTATTTCATATTTAGACTTGGTATTCAACACCAAGTATACCCTGTAAGAGATAATGAAGTCCTTGTAGACTCAGAAGAAATCGAGAGTAAGCCTGATCTCAGAAAGGATCAGATGAAGATACAACTTACATGATTGGGAGACAGATGTCGTGAGAAGACTAGATCGTAGCTTCAAAAACTTCTGGGAGATATGAAATCTCCTGGGAAGAGTCCCTTATTTCAGTAACAGAGAAGGAAGCCAGTCAGAAAGACTAGGATATGGATTCTTCCATGAGACTAGAAGAGAAGTCAGTATTAACTTCCAAGATTGATCTATACAGATCAAACATGTTGCAAATGTACAAATCTTGATGTGTGTCTAGAGGATTCTCCCAGCAAGAAGGAGAAGACTATGACGAGACACTTACTCCAGTAATTGAAGAAATAGTTCCAATATTTATGAAGACAACCAGAACAACCATGATTCATATATAGTATGAGATGCAGGGGGAGAAATCCCCATATTTAAAATTGAGTGGCAATTGCTGCATTACATTAGTTGGGTCATGGATACATGACTATGATGAAAGACAGTGTTACCTCCATGAAAGAAGAAGAGCTATCTTCGGTATCAATTATTGAGCCACTCTCAGTTTCAGATGAAGTTGTTACCATGATGGAGTAAGAGGAGCTACTCCCAGATTTCAACAGCCACAATGATAATGGAGCAACCATTCTCAGCTTTAGAGAAGGTGCAAGTCCAAAGTCCCAGTTCTAGAAGGAACAATTGCAGAAAGAAGAGAGGACATACTCTCAATCAGTGAGATAGATAGTGCTTTGTAGAAAGCACATAGAGCTAGCACATGATTGTGCATATTGAGTTTCATCTAAGCAAGTGTACCATATTGGTACAATGTAATGAGAAAATTTGATTTGAGGATTGAATATAGAAAGACTCATTTTTTCCAGTTGAAGGAAGCTCTGTACGTATTGAAGCAAGCTCCTAGATTTTGATACAAGCAGAATTTACAGTTTCCTGAAGAGCTTGGGATTTACCAAGAGTAAAGTTGATTATAACCCTTATCTCAAGGTTATGAATGATGAGCCAGTGATGTTACTACTATATGTAGATGATGTATCCTTGACAAGATGAAGAAAATATCATCACAGATTGCAGAAGAAGCTTGCCATAGAATTTGATGGAAGACCTAAATGCATTATCTCTTAGGTCTTGAAGCTTGGCAGAGCACAGAGAAGATCTTCCTTAACCAAGGGAAGTATGCAGTTAAAATGAAGAGGTTTGACATGTTGAAATGTAAATCCATGTACACACCCATGGAAACTAAGTTGAAGCTCCTGGAAGATACCTCGTCACAATTGGTTGATGCTACTCTGTACAGACAGATTATTGGTTGAGTAATGTATCTGACGAATACCGGGCTAGATATATGTTTTGCCTTGAGTCAGTATCTGGTAGAACCCAGACGTGTTCACATTGTTGCTGCAAAACATATGTTGAGATACCTTAAGGGTACGTTGGATTTTGGTCTCTATTATACTAGAGATCATGACTTCAGACTGAGTGGTTACACCGATTCAGATTGAGATGGAAGTGCTTCTGATAAAAATATCACTTCAGGATGTTGTTTCAATCTGGGGTCAGCCATGACTTCATGGAAGAGTAGGGAGCAATTCAACATTTCTCTGAGCACGACAGAAGCAGAATACATTGTTGCATGTTCCGCCAGTTGTGAATCCATATGGGTTCAGAAGTTGTTGACAGGTCTATTCAACCTAGAGATGGAAGCAACCATGATCCTATGTGATAACCAGAGCTGCGTAAAGATGACAGAGAATCATGTATTTTATGACAATTCAAAACACATAGATATCCGATATCACTACATCCATGACATGGTGCAGAGAGGAGCCATAAAGCTCCAATATGTTAGCACATATGAATAGGTTGTTGATGTGTTGACCAAGCCTCTATCTCGTGTAAAGTTTGAGCACTTTCGAGATAATCTTGGTATAGTCCAAAAGGACCTCCCTCGAAAGGGGGAGTAGTGTTGATGTGTCAACTTAATTGTTGTGATGTTGTGCCAGCTTAATTTTTGTGATGATGTGCCAGCTTAATTGTTGTGATGATTTGCCAGCTTAATTGTTGTGATGATGTGCCAGCTTAATTGATGTGATGATGTACCATCTTAATTGATGTGATGATGTGCCAACTTAATTGTTGTGATGATGTACCAAATTAATTGTCGTGATGATGTGCCAACTTAATTGTTGTGATGATGTACCATCTTAATTGTTGTGATGATGTGTCAGCTTAATTGTTGTGATGACGTGTCAGCTTAATTGTTGTGATGATGTACCAACTTAATTGTTGTGATGATGTGCCAACTTAATTGTTGTGATGATGTACCATATTAATTGGTGTGATGATGTGCCAACTTAATTGTTGTGATGTCAGCCTCGTGCTGATGACATGCCAGCCTTGTGTTGTGATGATGTGTCAGCCTCGTGTTGTGATTATGTGTCAGCCTTGTGCTGTGATGATGTGCCAACCTCATGCTGTGATGATGTTCTAGCCTCGTGATATGATGCCAGCTTCATGCTGATGATATTGTGTAGCCAACTTCGTGCTGTGATGCCAACCTCGTGCTGAAGACTCTCAGCCTAGTGCTGATGTTGATGATTCTCCAACCTTCATGTTGTGATGTTGTTGTTGTTGATGATGCTCCATCCTTTGTGCTGTGATATTGTTGTTTTTGATGTTGTATCAACCTTGTGTTGTTATTGATGATGATGATGTATTAGTGTTATACTAATCCATGTTGATGCAGTTGATGATGATGTCACTTCAGCTTCTTGCTGAAGTTGATGATGATGATGCCACTTCAGCTTCTTGCTGAAGATGATGATGATGACCACTTCAACTCCTAGCTGAAGATGATTATGATGATGATGATGTTATTTCATATTTTATGTCGAAGATGATGATGTTACTTTAGCCTCACGCTGAAGATGATGATGATGTTACCTTAGCCTCATACTAATGAGGATGATGATGCCATTCCAGCTCTCTGTTGTGAACGATGATATTGATGATGAGAAAAACTTCTGATGATTTATAGATATGCCAGTTAGTGTTCCAAGATATTGCTCTCTCTCTTGCTTGATGTTTTTGTAGAATATCCTTCTTGTTAAGGGGGAGTGTTGAAATATTGTAAATGAAAAGAGTATTCTATTTATCATTGATGTATTATTCATTATATCAATCCCTTTTTGTGGATTGATCATGTTGGGTATTGTAAATAACCAAATCCCCTTTTGCAGATTGGTCAAACCCTAATTGTAATATGATAAATGAGAAGTTGGCCCACATAATATATTAAAGTGGTTATAACCACCCAGAAAGAGAAGTCGACCCTGCCAGTGAAAAGACACATCCTTTCAACTCCTGCTAGATTGTATAAATAAAGGAGGCCAACGCCTCATTTGTACACACACACACTTGATCATTAGAGAACAAGTTTGGAGCTGCAGTTGGAGAAGAAGAGAGAGAGAGAGGTGCACTACTTGGGAGAGGAATTTCTGTCTTGTTTGGTTTATTCTCTTGGCATTGTATTGGCTATCTATATTAAGGAAGTTTTTGTTGGGTTTTCTCCCCCATGAGGGTTTCCCAGGATAAATGATGTGTCTCTTGTGATTGTGTATTTCTCAGTGATCCTATCTATGCTATGGTTATCTAGTAAATTGAAAAGAAACCTAATAATATCTTAAACCTTAACAAATAATGCATTTCTTCACGGTGATCTCTCTGAGGAGATCTATATGGAGCAGCCCCACGGATTTATGCAGGACTCATCTTTGGTCTGTCGATTGAAGAAGTCTCTTTATGGCCTCAAGCAGGTTCTGAGGGCATGGTATGCCAAGATGGAATCCTACCTATTGTCACAGAACTTTGTATGTTGTAAATCATACCCGAATGTCTACATGCTCATGACGACTGATTCACTTCTACTCTTAGTTCTGTATGTTGATGATTTGTTGATCACTGGTTGCTCGAATTCAACAATTGTTGCAATCAAGAGGATTCTACATGATAGGTTTTTGATGACGTACATGGGTTTTCTACACTTCTTCCTTGGACTCAAGATCAATCAGGATGCATCATGCATCAAACTCTCTCAGGCCAAGTATGCACGAGATCTCCTTGAGATATTTCACATGATAGACTGCAAGTCTGCTCCGACTCCTTTCCTATCAGGAGTCAAACTTGAGGATGGCAAGGATTGGTTGACAACACACTGTATAAAAATCTAGTGGGGAGCTTATTGTATCTCACACACTCCATACCATACCTCTCCTATGCAGTTGGTGAAGTTTCCAGGTTCATGCAGGAGCCACATGAGTTACATTGGAAGGTTTCATCGACCGATCGTCATGTGGTGTGACAACCAGAGCATTCTGAAGTTCTACAGAGATCCAGTTCAGAGCCAATGGACGAAGCACATCGAGATCCACATGCACTACATCTGGGACTTAGTACACGAGGGGATCATCGACCTACATTTCTATCCTTCAGCAGAACAGACGAAAGACATCTTCACCAAGACCTTCACTGAGCATAAGTTCCATTCTCTACGAAGTCGTCTTGGAGTGAAGGACACAGTTTCCTAGCAACTGTAGTTCTTATTTTTACATACATTGTACCTTGAGGGGGGTTTTTTCCCATGAGTTTTTACGTCTTTCCTCACTTTATTTCAGTGTATCTTTTGTATTTGTGTACCTAACATGGCCTCATTGCCGGGACCCATTCTTTATTTTCACCATAGTGATGTTCAGGGGGGGTGTTGGAGTTACTTCACACACACCTAAGATTTATTTTTTCTAAGGTTTTTCCTTGTTTATTAGTCATTATTAGTCATTATCTGGTCTCCTATATTTTAGGAAGAATATTCCTCTAGGGAGAATATTCTCTTCAGTTTTCACTTCAGTTTGACTAGTTGAGTGGAGTCTAGATGTTGCATTGGTTTTGTCACCATGCAACATTGGGATCATCACCAACTAATGAAAAATAGCCTTGGTATCATCACCAGACTGGTGCATTACCCATGATTCCTTGATATCCTCCTCACTTCACTATGTTTCAGTCAGTTACTTGAAGACTGGTAGACTAGTTAACTCAGCTAGGTAACAATTCACTCTGTAATTCCCTGAGAGACTAGACTAGGTGGAAGTTTACTCCCGTAACTGTTGGTGTGTGTCCAAATCACTCTAGACCACCACTATGGTGCATTGGATTCTCCTCCAGTGCACATTGGTTGAGTTATAAAAATTATATCATGTGTAAATTATTCATTATACATAACGGTTAATGAGAATTATTCCATTCTTTCTCTCTTGCTTCTTCTTTCTTATTTTCTCTCTGCAAATGTGTGTGGTATTTTCTAGCTAGATCTATTTTTTACAGGTTCAACACATTTACATGCTTTCCATGTCTTTTCCTGATAGGTTTACAAAGGAGTAGTAGTATTCCCCTTAGATTTTTGTTATATGTCTTGTTTTATGCTTTCAATAAGTTATGTCAAGCTACTTATAGGCATCTAGGAACTATGAACTTTTTAAAATATTTTTTTGAATCAAACTCAATGTATTTTATGAACTACTATGGACCTGGTTTTCAAAGTGGAAATCTCCATATAATTCTTCTTATACTCTATTTCACAATATATTAATACTAAACTAGCTAGTTAACAAAAACAAACATGAGATGAGTTTTGCATTTTGACTATATAAATGAGTATTATGTCATACATATTTAAACTCTCTCATAACTAATATATTCACAGAGCATTGACCAACAAAACACTTGACTATATCAATGGATGCTATGTCATGCATATTTACAACTTAAAACTCTCTTATAACATCTCATATATTCATAAGGGCAAGAATATTACCTAGAACTTAGGAAGGGTTATGATTGAGGATATTGGATGAACATATTGACCACACACAAGACTATATCCTAAATCATTTGTTACTTTTATATATTAATGAGTTATGTGTTTTTTATCCATTTAGACAAAATGAAAAGCTTATATTACAATGAATATAGAGTACACATTTTTATCTCACTAATTTTTGAGGTGTTATGTTGTGATCCTTCAAGGAGTCAAAGAACAATTAAGTCCAATGGAGTTGTAGGAGTCAAAGATCAATTAAGTACAACTATTAATTGAGTTGTTGTAAAGGAAGATCGAAACCAATTTTTTTTTAGGTATGGGTGTGCAACATTGGTCATTTTATTAGAGTTGCAAAAAAACATAATAATCAATAACACGATTCACACTATAGTGGTAAGATTTTGGCATGGATCAGAGTGGTAATCGGTGTCATGTTGTAGATGCATTTGTCATTAATATTCCTAGTGACATTATTCCAATGTTGTGAAATAGGTGTTGGAGTAGAAGAATTTGGTTGCACTAATATTTGTAGACACATGGTAAGATAGCACTGGTATGTTGTCATAGAATGACAACTCAAGAGTTCATTAGAAGAATAGCAATGACAAAGGATCGCCTCCCATTTTTAGTCTCTTAACTTTTCCTTGAATGTTTGCGAGTCATATAAATTAGAGAACATGAACAAATAATATATATATTATATGGTGATAATGTAAACGGGTTTCTAATTTGTGGAGTAGTTGGTTAGTGAAAAATTGATATAGCTTCATGTTGTTTATATCTTATAAATTTTTACTCTCTTATTATTCCCTGTCGAAGGTGCAGAGGGACTATAGTGATCGATAATTCGTTGACTTCATATGTAACACACCCACTAAAGGAAATCAAATTTTTTTTTTGCGGTCCTCTGTCGGACTCGATCCCCTAAAATAACCATGGAGGCCCAGCGTAAGCTGGCTCCTTCTCCGTTCCCACGTGATCGAGGGTTATATTCACTATTCAATTTGAACGTAGCGTCCTTTGTATTTCGTGCTACGGGTTACTGTAATATCTACATATTCTATTCTGCAACCGTCGAAGCCCGTCAGGGTTAATGTGCATCCCATAAGGATGGATTCCCACGAGGTCAGCGGATGGCCAATAGGAATAAACCTCATAAGGGATAGAGAATTTGCCAATGGGAACAAGCCTCGTCGTGCATTTGGGTGTAGTACAGGTGGCGAGAGGGGGACGCGACACAGTAGTCGCCCTGACAGGAGGGGCCCCACTTCACACGCCACACTATTCCGAACCCCCCCCCCCCCACTAAAGGCA
>ML830195.1:7887-34169 GCA_009831015.1 Picea engelmannii | reverse complement strand
TCAAGCAACAGACTGATAGGATCGTCTGCTCCGTCGATTTTCTTTTCTTCCGCCATTGAGGGTTTCTTGGGTGTGTGAGAGCGATTGTCTTCAAGAGAGACAAGCTTGAGACCCAACTTTCTATACTCGGACCTCGTCGGGGATATGCACTGAAAAAACGGTCAGGAGCAGCCTGCTCTGATACCACTGATCCAGATTATTTTCGACATAAAATGAGAGCGGAGATATAATACAGAAATGTACAGAGATATTACAGATATTCAATAATATAACATAAATGTATCAGAGATGCAACCATAAACACAGATATACATTAATACACGATTTCTATTAATCAAAGAAATGTACAGAGACTGTAAAAATACAGAGTGAAAGACTCGCTAGAATGGTGGCAACTTATCTCTGAGAAGAGATGTGACGGCTACTCGCATTCGTAAGAAGATGATTACAATGAGGCTCTGAAGGCCCTTTTACAATAAACGGGATTGCCAAAAGTCCTAGACATCCAAAAACCTAACCCTAGGAGATGAAGCGCCAAAAGTCATGTGGGCCCCGTTTGGGTAAGTGAGTACATCAACTTCCCGGTGTCGTAACTTTTGCATACAATCTCTGTTTTAGGCGTGTAATAGCTCATTGGAAAGGTATCGTCGAGGAGATTCATTTTGGGTGGTCAATCATGCCTTTGGATATCATTGATAACATCGATCTCAAAAAACCTTCATTTAGGCCCTCAAAATGGCCCAAGGAAGTTAAAACCTGCTAAAAATAGTAAATTGCCAAAATGGCCAGAAAACTATTTTGAGCCATTTCGAAAAGGTGGGTGGCCACCAATATCCACCTGGATCAACTCAATTCATCCAAGAGGTCACCAATGACAAGAATGAGAAATATTTCTTTAATGGTGAGTTTTTTGAGGGCGTGGAAGTCAGGACACATGTGCCAAGAACCTTCTTTGTTAAGGACCATGACCACAAGAGAAGAGTAGGGACTTGTACTAGGTTGGATAAGACCTACATTAAGGAGTTCTTGAACCATTTTCTCAATTTCATTTTTTTGGGAAAAGGGGTGACGATAGGGACAGATATTGGGAGGAAGGATTCCTGGGACAAGAGGAATGGAATGATCATGAACACCACGGGAAGGAGGAAGTCCCTTGGGAGTGGAAAAAACCACTTGATGTTTATAGAGGATGGATTGGAGGTCCTGCGGCATAGAGGGTGTCTCAATTGTTTGTATGGCATGGAGTTGGGAAATAATGCTAGAATGACCTTTTTTAGCATCTTTTCCATGCAATGGGAACTAATGATCTCAGGGGAACCAATGGTGATGCCTTGGAACTTATATTTTTATCCCTCCTCATAGAATTTCATGGTTAATTCCTTAAAATCCATGAGAATGGGACCCAAATTCCTTAGCCAGTCTGCACCCAACACAATTTCACAACCACCCATGTCGATAGAAAACATATTATATTTCAGGTGGTAGTCACCAATTTGGAGATGCACATTTTCACAACGCCCTCCACATTTCATGGACCCGCCATTGGTAATCATGATTTGGAAATTATTGACTGCACAGATATAACAATTAGTTTCTTGGTCAATGCGGAGATGAATAAAATTATGGGTGCTTCCACTATAAAAAAAATGATGACCTTTCTCTGCTTGATGTAACCAATTAGCTTGAGGGTTTGGCGAGCAGAGAAGCCGGTGAGATCATTTAGGGAAATGATCGGTTCTACTTCGGGAGGGTCTGAGTGAGGCGTTATGTCAGTGGGTTCAGGTGACACAGACACAAGGGGAGCTTCAACATCCTCTTCTGAAACATCCTCTAAGATGGCCATAAAAATATTTTGTTCCTTACACTTGTGTCCCGAAAAATATTTGTCATCACAATTATAAAAAAGGCCTTTGACTTGGCGTTCAACCATTTCATCCTGGGTGAATTTTTGGATCTTTAGTGGAGTAGAAGGAGGAGTGGGATTTACTAGTTTAGTGCGAGGAATAAAGGATGGTTTCCGGTTTTGAGAAGAGACAACTTGTTGTAATTACTTAGCTCTTTTAGTAGCCTCCACCCAACTCTGAGGCCAAGCCATGAGGACATCGGCACGAATAACATCCTTGAGGCCACTGATAAAACATTCTCGGAAAAAACCATCAGACATGCCCTTTGTATGAAAATCCAGTTTCTCAAAAGAGGCTATAAAATCTTCCATTGTGCCATATTGTTTCAACTTTGTTAAACGGCCTAAATGGTTGGTGTCAGTGTCAAAGCATTCATAACGCTCTGCCACAAAGTGTGTCCAAGCAACATACCCTTGATGGGAAATTTTTCTCCATTTCCACCATTGGCAACGTTCTTGATCTAGATGGAGAACACCATACCATAGTTTGGCCAGCTCATATCTTGTTGATTAAGGTTGGTTATCATTGATGTCAACCGTTGAAGAAAGCCTCGTAGCACAAAGTTTGGGTAATGGACCCAAGATTGTTTAATGTAAATATAAATCATTATTGTCTTGTCATGGTTGATAATAAGTATAAATGGATGAACTCCAAATTGGTCCCCTTATGGTGAAAGCCCTCACGGGAAGATGCTTTGCGGATTGAGTTATCCTAGAAGTATGGTTAGATAACCCATGCTTATTTGTGGAATAATGAGATGAATTCCAATGAATTTGTCAGTGGAACTATCCTAGATGGATATTTCTTGTCATTCCATTTCTGGTGGTATGTTGAACGTCACATAAATCCTCACGGTTAGAGAGTTACGGCCATGAGAAGTTGGAGAACCCAGGTTTGGGGAATGGACCCAAGTTTGTTTGATGGATAATGGTATGAGTTTTGATATATTTTCAATTAATAATATTCTATATGGATAGTACATGTCATTCCATTTCTGGTGGTATGTGGAACGTCACATAACTCTTCACGGTTTAAGAGTTACGGCCTTACGAAGTTGGAGGACCCTCATATGTCATCTAGAAGCCCCAAACGGTCAAAGTAGTCAAAGTGATTTAAGAAATTTTAAAAGGTAAATAATAAAGTGAAGTGATGAATGTACTATAATTCAAAGTGAATACAAAACAAATTAATTCAATAATAAATTTAGTGGAGAAATTAGAAGTGGGTTAACCCTAAAATAAGGAAAGTGGGCAAAGTGACTTAGAAGATGTTTTAAAGGAAGCTACTTGGAAAGTATAAATAAGAGGCAAGGCTCTCTCATTTAAGACACACTTGAGAATATTGAATACCTATAGGTGTCTGAGGTAACCAAAGGATATCTAAGCCTAATTTCTAAGGAAAGTGAAGAAAAGAAGCCTAGAATTCAAGGAAGGATAAATTCTTTTGATGATGCTTTCTAAGGTATGTTTTTTTCCGGTCATCTCACCATTTTCGAAATAACGTTTTTTATAGAATGACTCAGATCGTGAAATTGATATTCCATTGAGGAAACATATCAAAGTATATTTGGTAAAAAAACCAGCTTGTTGGTCATTGTATTTTTGGATTTACACTCCGTGGAAAATAGGGTTTGTGGCTAGTCCTGAAACTAGTCAAAAACAGGTGTTTCGAGTAAAAACATCATAAATTATTCATAACAGAACCAAATTTAGTAAGACCAAATGTGTTGGTTAGAGTACATTCTTTAGTATGCTTTGTAACATTTTTAGATCAATTTAATAAATATTCCGTGCGGAGCACGCTCTACAAGGTCGCTCTCTAGAATAAGCCAGAATTCAACAAGGTGTGCCATTTTTTCCATAACTCCTTTTATGAGAGGTTAAAAGTAGTGAAACTTGGAGGAATTGCATAAAAAAAACTGAAGAACATTGTATATCAGTTTCATATATTTATTCATTACAGGTAAAAAGTTATGATTATTTCAAGTTAGGGTTGTTGACTAATCCAAAACTAGTCTTGTGAGACTAAAGAAACGTTTGATGAAAATGCAAGACTCTTGTTGTTAAAGTTAAGGAAGGTTTGTAAGTATGTGATCATATACACCAGGTCTATTACAGAGTTAAAAATCATATTTGTATGATTAAATTGATGAGGGATTTTGGTTGAGGTACAAGTTGGGTACATGGTTGAGACAAGTAGTTGATGAGTTGACACATACATGAGGTGTATAGTTGATGATGTTGGTACATATTGATGAGTCATAGTTGATGATTAATTGACACATGATTTGTACATACTTGGTACATGGTTGGTTGCACTTGTTTATGGTGCAGGTTGATTACAGATTGTTTGGTATAGGTTGGTGCATGGTTGATGCACTTGTTTATGGTACAGGTTGATTACAGGTTGATGCATGGTTCAGGTTTATTGGTACATGTTTACATCAGTATATCTCACAGTGATAGTGTGACAGTGGTTCCATCATTCTACTTCTACTTCAGGGCGGTTGGATGAGGCAAGGACAGGTGGTTGTAGCCACCTTTCGATTGTAGTTGGAGAACATAGGGGGTTGTAGCCTCCTTCTGGTTGTAGCTAGAGAATTGGGGATTTGGATCTTCCCTCAGGTTATAGACTGAGAAAATAATGGGTTGGAGCCTCCTTCCAGTTGAATATGGAAAAGAAAGGAAGTTGGTGCTTCCAATGAATGTAATTCTTCAAGACATATAAGATAAAACATTCTGTGATTTTCTCCCGATTTGGGTATCCACGTAAAACATTGGTGTACTGTGTATGTGTGTGATTGTTCATTTCTTATTGCTCATTATTAGATAATAATTCTACATTGATATAACACTTGGATTATTTGGAGAAAAATGATTATAATTACACTATTATTGATTCACCCCACTCTCAGTAATCCAACAATTGGTATCAGAGCAGGTTCCTTCAGAAATCAGTTTAACCATTGAAAGGTAGATCATGGAGAGTACCAACTCATATAAAAATGGAATACCACACTTTGATGGACAAAAGTATGTTTTTCGAGAATAAGGATGACGACATATTTACAAGCACAGGGGTTTGAAATTTGGAAATCAATTGTAGATGGATACACAGTACCAATAGTTCCACTAACAAATAACAAAGCAGTGAAAATTGGTCAGAATAATTCCAAAGATACAAATGAAATTTTGAATGGTCTTAGTGAAACAGTATTCACCAAAGTTTCACATTGTAAATCCGCCAAAGAGATTTGGGACAAGCTTCGAAATATTTATGAAGGAGATACAAAAGTCAATGCAACAAAACTTCAAACTTACAGAGGTTAGTTTGAACAACTAAAAATAAAGGAAGATGAGAATATTGCAGCCTACTTCTTAAGAGTTGACGAAACAATGAATGCAATCATAGGATTGGGAGAATAAATCGAAGAATATGTAATTGTTCAAAAGGTACTAATATCTCTTCCTATGAGATTCAACCCTAAGATATCAGATCTATAAGAAAGATCAGATCTAAACTCAATAAGCATGGACAAATTACATGGAATCTTCACAGCATATGAAATGAGAATTGAACAGGAAAATCCATATGTAAAAGAAGCAGCCTTCAAGTCATCCAAAATATCAAAGCAAAATAAAAAGGAACAAGAAGAATATAGCAGCAGCATCGACGTCTCAGAACATGATTAAGAAGTGGCCAACTTCGTCAAAAGACTGAGCAAGGGAACCAATGGTAGGTATAGAGGTAAGCTTCCTTTAATTTGTTTTAATTGTGATGGTATTGGTCATTTTGATAAAAAAAATTCCTCATAATAAAAAGATAAATGATGAAGGTTACTCAACAAGAAAACACACATATAAAGGCAAAAGAACTACAAATAAATATTTCAAGAAAAGCTTATGCATAAAAGAAGACAACTTATCATCATATGAAGATGAAATTAGTGATAGTGAGATAGGAAGAGTTTTATTCATGGCAGTAAAAGATTATGACAAAGAAGACTCTGAAGAAGAATATGAAGAAGCCTAAGAAGGATATCAAGAAGTCGAAGACAAAATTGAAGAGGAAGAATTTGACTATCGAGAAGAATTAATGTGTGCCATAGAATTTATCAGAAGAGAAAAGAAGAAAAATAAGAAACTACAAGAAGAACTAGACAATAAAAATGACACTCGAGAACTAGAACAAATGATCACAAGATTGAAGGTTCAAATAGAAGAAGATAAAAGAATTGAAGAAGAACTCAAAGAACAACTAGAAGAAAAGGACAAGATCATTGGAAATATGGAAGCAAAGATTGTCACACTAAGAAAGGATATTAAAAGGAAAAATATGTAGAATAGCTCAAAAGTTCTGGATGACATTATCAACAGTCAAAAATCTCATCTTGACAAGTCTGGACTTGGATACAATCAAACAGAAAAGGGATCAAGCTCCAAAACAACAAAGCAAGAAACAGATCAAAAAAGCTATGTAAAAACAATCAAAGGGGATAGGAAGATGTACAAGGAAGATTACAGGGACACTCCTCCACTGAGAAGATTCAGATTTCAGAATAAAAAATAGACAGATAAGACTCAAGAAGAAGAATGATTCATAAGAGCACCTTTTTTCAGAAGATCTTCAACTCCCAGGTATCAAACTATATTTTTTGGTTTATATTATGCATGTAATAATTTGGGACATAAAGTTGTGAATTGCAGAGCTAACAATAGGAACAATAACAACTTTGAGAGTCATACACAAAGGGGTTACTTGATAAGACCTAGTGAAACACAAAGAAGAAGTTACAATAAGTTTGAATCTTTGAGCACTGAAGTAGAATGTTACAAATGTAACAATTTTGGACATGTGACCAAAAATTGCAGAATGATAGTCCCTCCTAAAGAACCTCAACAGAATAACAACAGTCATAGATAAGAACCTTAGAAAATGACATGGATAAGAAAGCAAGATCAATATAGTAATGAAGAATGCACATTCTCTCTACAAGCTAAGCAGAAGAAACACGGTTGGTATGTTGACAGTGGGTGTTCAAAACACATGATAGGTGATAGAGACAAATTTCTTACATTGTGAAAGGAAAGAAATGAATCAGTCTCCTTTGGAAATGATAATTCAGCCAAAATCACTGGTGAAGGCATAGTCCGAATTGGGAACAAGAATAAAAGGGCACAAAATGTTCTACTGGTAGAAGATATGAAACATAATCTTCTAAGTGTGAGTCAAATGTGTGACCAAGGTCATAAAGTTACTTTCGATTCACAAAAGTGTGAGATAAGAAGAGAAGGTTCAGGGAAATTGGCCGGTACAGCTGCAAGAACTTCAAACGACATATATGTGTTAAGTGAAATTGGAAATGAAAAGTGTTGTCTAGGAAAGGAAGATGAAAGTTGGCTATGGAACAGAATAATGGGTCACATGCATTTTGATAACCTCTTCAAATTCAGCAAAAGAGAAGCAGTCATAGAAATTCCCCAGATCACGAAACCAACCAACACTTTATGCAAGCATTGTCAACAAGGAAAGCAAACAAAGACCAAGTTCAAATCAAAAGAATATTCAACAACAAGACCACTGGAAATTATGCATATTGATCTAGTTGGAACACCTACAACAAAGGGCTTAAAAGGTGAGAGATACTTTATGTTATTAGTTGATGATTATATAATAATGACTGCATTTTTCTTTCTCAAGAACAAGTTAGAAGCTTTTGAAAACTTCAAGATCTACAAGGAAATGGTTGAAAATGAGATGGATTCAAGAATCAAATGCTTGAGATATGATAATGGAGGAGAGTTCACTTCAAAGGAATTTATGGAATACTGCAGCAATCATGGAATAAAAAGGTAATTCTTTGTTTCTAGGACACATCAATAGAATGGAGTTATTGAAAGAAAGAACATGACAATACAGGAAATGGCTCGAACAATGCTAATGGATTCCAAATTGACAGATATATTTTGGACAGAGGCAGTGCATACAACAATTCACATTCAAAACAGAGTAATGCTCAGAAACAACACTGATAAAACTCCATATGAGCTATGGAAAGGAAGACCAACAAATGTGAAGCACTTCATAGTTTTTGGAAGAAAATGCTACATCAAAAGAGAAGATGGTAGAATGGGAAAGTTTGACTCTCATGTGGAAAAAGGATTACTTGTTGGTTACTCAAGTACAAGGAAAGAATACAAGTGTTCCAATCTAATATTGAACAAAGTTGTGGAAAACATCAACGTACCAATTGATGAAACAGGAAGACCAAAATCAAAGCAAGAAGAAAACAAATCAATGGAACAACTTTTTGAAGAAGAAGAAGCATAATATGAAGTAGAAGAGGAATATGAAGAGAATCTGACAGAAACAGAACAGCAAGTTCAACAAGTATCTGCAAAGACACCTAGCAAACGAGTACAGAAGAATCATCCTCCAGATCAAATTACTGGAAACAAAGATGCAGGAGTTGAGACTAGAAGAAAAATCCATTCACCATAACAAGCACACCTAACACTCTTATCTACAATTGAACCAAACTGTTTTGAAGAAGCCAACAAGGATGAATTTTGGAATAAGGCCATGAATGAAGAATTGGATCAAATGGAGAAAAATGACACTTGGGAACTGGTTCCAAGACCAAAGAATAAGAATGTGATCGGCACAAAATGGGTTTTCAGGAATAAATTAAATGAAGATGGACAAGTTACAAGGAACAAATATAAATTGGTATGTAAAGGATATGCACAAATTGAAGGAATCGACTTTGAAGAGACATTTTCCCCAGTTTCCATAATGGAAGCAATCCAGTTGATTTTAGCCTATGCATGCTCCAAAAATGTTAAAGTATATCAGATGGACGTAATATCATCTTTTCTGAATGGGGAACTTGAATAAGAAGTCTACATTGAACAACCAAAAGGATTTCAGTTGTCATAGAACCCACATTATTTGTGTAAATTAAAGAAGGCCTTGTATGGTCTAAAACAGGATCCTAGAGCATGGTACTCTAGACTGGATAAGTATCTGCAACAAGCAGGGTTCAGAAAAGGAAGTGCAAACAACAACCTCTACATCAAGGTAAGTGAAGGTAATATTTTATTAATTGAAGTTTATGTTTATGATATTATTTTTGGTTGTGATGATGACAGGTTAAGCCATACATTTGCAAAATACATGCAGAATGAATTTGAAATTTCGTTACTTGGAGAACTATCCTTCTTTTTCGGACTTCAAATACGTCAAAGAAACTGAGGAATCTTTATTTCTCAAACTAAGTATATCAGAGAAATGCTAAAGATGTTCGGAATGGAATATTGAAAACTAGTTATCACTCCGATGCAAACCAATTGCAAGTTGAGCAAAGATGATGATTCGAAGTCTATAGATCAGAGGAAATACAGGTCAATGATTGACAGCCTACTATATGTGACGGCATCCAGACCAGATGTAATGCAAGTAGTTGGACAAGTGGCACAATTTCAAGAAGCACCAAAGGAGTCACATGTGTTAGCAGTGAAGAGGATTTTCAGATATCTCAAAGGAAAAGAAGAGTTTGGATTATGGTATCCAAAAGGAAAGGATCTATCACTTATTCCCTACACAGATGCAGATTGGGCAGGTTGTATTGATGCCCGACGAAGCACTAGTGGAGCAATGTTCTACTTGAGTGAGTGTTTAGTATCATGGCTAAGTAGGAAACAATCATCAATATCTTTATCTACAACTAAGGAAGAGTATATTGCAGCAGCATCATGTTGTACACAGGTTCTTTGGATGAAACAAACTCTGACAGATATACAGGTTGAATATGATGAGCCCATTCGAATCTATTGTGATAATACAAGCGCCATTAGTATCTTGAAGAACCCGGTGATGAACTCCAAGATGAATCACATTCCAATAAAATATCCCTTTTTACAGGAGCAGGTTGCAGAAAAGAACATCATAGTTGAGTATGTGGGCACAAAAGATCAAGTGGAAGACATCTTCAAAAAACCACTTCCACGGGAATCCTTTGAATATCTTTGCCAGAGACTTGGAGTTATTTCTATTCCAAAATGAATTCTTTTTGAATGATTATCTTATATGTCTTAGATTTACATGAGGAAGCACCATAAGAGGAAAATTCAATCAAGGGGAGAAACACTGGATGGAAATATACCTTTTCCATTGATGACAAAGGGGCAAATATTTATCAGATGCAGAGGACAGAGGCAGAGGACAGAGCCATGGTTCTAGGGGGAACAGATTTATCAAATACAGAGGACAGAGGCATGGTTCCAGGGGGAGCATGAGTGATATGATTTTAGTATTGCTTCAGAGTGTTTCCATCAATGCCAAAGGGGGATATTGTTTATTAAGGTTGATTGTCATTGATTTCAACACTTGAAGAAAGCCTTGTAACACAAATGTTGGGTAATGGACCCAAGATTGTTTGATGTAAACATGACTCATTATTGTCTTGTCATGGTTGATAATACGTAGAAATGGATGAACTCCAAAGTGGTCCCCTTATTGTGAAAGCCCTCATGGGAAGACGCTTTGTGGATTGAGTTATCCTAGAAGTATGGTTAGAGAACCCATGCTCATTTGTGGAAAAATGAGATGAACGCCAGTGAATTTTTCAGTGAAAATATCCTAGATGGATAGTGTTTTTCATGCCATTTCTGATGGTATGTGAAATGTCACATAACTCCTCACGGTTAGAGAGTTATGGCCATGAGAAGTTGGAGAACCCAGGTTTGGGTAATGGACCCAAGTTTGTTTGATGGATAACAGTATGAGTTTTGATATATTTTCAGGTAATACTATTCTATATGGATAGTACATGTCATTCCATTTCTGGTGGTATGTGTAACGTCACATAACTCTTCACGGTTTGAGAGTTATGGCCTTACAAAGTTGGAGGGCCCCCATATGTCATCTAGAAGCCCCAAAAGGTCAAAGTAGTCAAAGTGGTTTAAGAGATTTTAAAAGGTAAATAATAAAGTGAAGTTATGAGTGTACTATAATTCAAAGTGAATACAAAATAAATTAATTCAATAATAAATTTAGTGGAGAAATTAGAAGTGGGCTAACCCTAAAATAAGGAAAGTGGGCAAAGTGACCTAGAAGATGTTTTTAAGGAAGCTACTTGGAGAGTATAAATAAGAGGCAAGGCTCTCTATTTTAAGACACACTTGAGCATATTGAATACCTATAAGTTTTTGAGGTAACCAAAGGATATCTAAGCCGAATTTCTGATGAAAGTGAAGAAAAGAAGGCCATAATTCAAGGAAGGATAAATTCTTTTGATGATGCTTTCTAAGGTATATTGTTTTCAGGTCATCTCACCATTTTCATAATAAATTATTTTCTAGAATGAGTCATATCATGAAATTGATATTCCATTGAGGAAACATATTCAAGTATCTATGGTAAAAAAATCATCTTGTGGACCATTGTAGTTTTGGAGTTACACTCCGTGGAAAATAGGGTTTGTGGCTAGTTGTGAAACTAGTCAAAAACAAGTGTTTCGGGTAAAAACGTCATAACTTATTCATAACAGATCCAAATTTAGTAAGACAAAATGTTTTGGTTAGAGTACAATATCTAGTATTCTTTGTAACAGTTTCACATAAATTCAACAAATATTGCGTGTGGGGCACGCTCTACAAGGTCACTCTATAGAATAAGACAAAATTCAGCAAGGTGTGCCATTTTTTCCACAACTCCTTTTCTGAGAGGTTCCAAGTAGTGAAACCTGGGGGAATTGCATAAAACACATTGATGAACATTTTTTATTAGTTTCAAAGCTTTATTCATTACAGGTTCAAAGTTATGATTATTTCAAGTTAGGGTTGTTGCCTAATCCAAAACTAGTCTTGTGAGACTAAAGAAACGTTTGATGAAAATGCTATTCTCTTGTTGTTAAATTTAAGGAAGGTTTGCAGGTATGTGATCATATACACCAGGTCTATTACAGAGTTACAAATAATATTTGGTGATTAAATTGATGAGGTATTTTGGTTGAGGGACAAATTGGGTACATGGTTGAGATAAGTAGTTGATGAGTTGGCACATACATGAGGTGTATAGTTGATGATGTTGGTACATATTGATGAGTTATAGTTGATGAGTACTTGACACATGATTGGTACATACTTGGTACATGGTTGGTTAAATTTTTTTATGGTACAGGTTGATTACAGATTGTTTGGTATAGGTTGGTGCACTTGTTTATGGTACATGTTGATTACAGGTTGAGGTACAAGTTGATGCATGGTTTAGGTTTATTGGTACATGTTTACAATGATATATGTCACAGTGATAGTGTGATAGTGGTTCCATCATTCTACTTCTACTTTAGGGTGGTTGGACGGGGTAAGGACAAGTGATTGTAGCCACCTTCTAGTTGTATCTGAAGAACATAGGGGGTTGTAGCCTCCTTCTGGTTGTAGCTAGAGAATTGGGGAGTTGGAGCTTCCCTCAGGTTGTAGCCTGAGAAACTAGGGGGTTGGAGCCTCCTTCCAGTTGCAGCTGGAAAACAAAGGAAGTCGGTGCTTCCAATGAATGTAATTCTTCAAGACATATAAGATAAAGAATTCTGTGGTTTTCTCTTGATTTGGGTTTCCACATAAAACACTGTTGTACTATGCATGTGTGTGATTGTTCATTTCTTATTGCTCATTATTGGATAATAATTCGACATTGATATAACACTTGGATTATTTGGAGAAAAAGGATTATAATTACGCTATTATTGATTCACCCCCCCCCTCAGTAATCCAACATATGTAATTTCGTACAAAGATAAATCATGTTCCATTTGAGTTACCCAACTAGTGGGATCCAAGCCATCGAATTTGGTCACATCCACATGCGGAAGGCGTAGGTCACACTAAAAGTGATGGGGATGAAAATAATGGGAATGAGAGGAAGTTTCATCTTAGGTATGCAAAGGTGGGTCAGACAAAGAGGGATCTACAGGGATATGTATCTTGGTGCAGATCATCGAAACAATAGATTCAAGATGGGTAGTAATGTCTTGTTTGAGGTCTTCTTTGAGTTCCTCAATTGAGGTGGCAATGGAGGAATCCATGTTTTTATTGATGGTGAAAATATTGGCACTGAGTTGTCTCACTTTTTGTTGGGTCTTGGGAAATTAGATTGCAAGGTATTGAAGCAAGCTTCCAAGTCTTGGCTACGGGTATGGGCCATGATGATGAGGGAACTAAAAAGGGGCGGGTGGGGTTAAAAAATTTGCTGAAAAATTATAGGTATGAATGTGATAAGGGTAAAGAGATAAATCCAATGAAATAGGTCTCAAATAATGGTGCAACAAAATACAGACTTTGTTTTTTACACTTGCGGAGTTATACTCCGGTCTGAAGAATATTGCAATGATGAAATTCCCAAATGCTTAATCAAGAATAAATGTGTAGTGATTTGGCAACTCGAATGAAGGAGACATAGTTGTGAGACAATAGATCTTGCCTGTTTTTTTTTTGTTTCCTTCCCCAAAGATTAGGTATTCAAGGGTTCTATAGACAAGGGTTTGCCCTGTGCTATAGCTCTTTAATATACGTGCGGGGTCCAACAATAGTACTTGAACTAATATCTCAGGGCACCAACTAAGGAGGCTAGACCATGCCCTTAGTCATACTACCCGACTACCTAGGTACTAGAGAGTGTCTTCCCGAGTGTTGTTCTATGTGGCACTATAGCAGTCAGGCGACTGAACGCTTTATCTAAAGAGGGATTCAAGTAATCTAGGTTGATTTGTATACAAGTGATGCTTGATGTGCTACCACTTGAAGGGGTACCAACAGGGGTTACAAGGGTGGACAAAAAATGTGCGATGAAGTACCACTTGTATTTCCTATGTGTATGAATCCATGACCGCAGGTTTATGTGTGTAACGACAAATCTTTGTAGCTTAAATATGTCAGAATACGTCTCTACCCTGAAAAAAATTAACCCACAATTTTATGCCGAGGAAAGTTCTCTGATACCACTTGAAATATTCCAGATATAAAAAGTATGCATAATAGAAATAAAATGCTAGAAATGGAAGATGAACAACAATATAACTAGAACAACACCACAATAATACCAAAATGAAACCAGAAAAACACCAGAAAGAGCACTTTGATTACAGAGAGAAATGTTCACTTTCCTCTTCGAGGGGACAACCTCCAGCAAACCAGAGCTCTATTACAATAATATCCAAGACAAAAAGTTCTCATACCCTTGAATACTATTTATATTAAATATGTCTATCAAAAGAATCATCTATAGGAAGATCATTCTATAAGAATATTCTTCTATTAGGTCTTCTTACATTCGACTTATTCTTCCTTATTGCTAGGCCTTATTAATATTGACCTTTATTACATCGAAATATATTATTCTACCTACGTGAGGGGTTAGGTCCCTAACACACACTCTCTTTCTTCCTCTCGTTGAAGCCCCCTTCCCTACATTGCAAGGAAAGAAATAGAATTGACCTAGACATGTCAAGACCTAGACCTAAACCTAGACATAGAAAGACCTAGACATGGTAAGACCTGGAGCATGACCTAGACCTAGTATATGACCATGACGTAGACCATGATGTAGACCTAAGCCATCACCTACACCACGACATAGAGCTAGAGCTATATTTAGATGATGACCTGGAGACTAACATAGACCACGACCTAGACCACGACATAGAGCTAGAGCTATATTTAAACGATGACCTAGATCTTGATGTAGACCATGACATAGAGACCCCTAGATCCATCTAAGCCTAGGAATAAATTATACTCAACCCTTACCACCCTCTACACTCGATCCCTAAGTGCACTATGAATATACCTTTTGTACAACCCTTGCACACACATCACTCACATCTTGGTGCTCTAACCATTTCTCTATCCTTGAAAACACTTTTAATCCTAACCCCTTAGGCCTTAGTTTTCCCCATACCCCTATACATATTTATTCATAAAGATGTTTGGTATTTAATAAATCCTATATATGTTGCATTAAGATCACACAGGAACTCTTGTGACTTAATTGAGTTGTATTTGTTCTCCATTTATGCTCAGTAGGAATGCACACATGTTCCTACAATGTGCACGCACTTTAGGGAGCACAGGTTCTAGGAACACACATGCATTATTGTTGGGCATATTTTGGTCCCAAGCACACTCCACTACCTCATATATCTCAAGGCAGAGAAACAATCCACGACATATTCACACAAAAATAATGCACATAGACATATTTTTCTTATTTCAATCTTCTTGTTTGATTCATAGAGAGTTTTGTGCTATTGCCAGACCATTGTAGGAAAATTTGGAAGAAACATTTGTCCAATTGCAATTGGAATTGTTATTTGTATCTTCTTATGTCTTCTTGGAATTAGAAGACAAAATTGTCCAAGTGAAATTGGAATTGTTGTTTGTATATTCTTGGAATTGGAAGGCAAATTTGTCCAAGTGCAATTGGAATTGTTGTTTGTATATTCTTGTGTCTTCTTGGAATTGGAAGAAAAAATTGTCCAAGTGCAATTGGAATTGTTGTTTGTCTCTTCTTGTGTCTTCTTGGAATTGGAAGACAAATTTTTCCAAGGGAGATCAAAATTGTTTTTTTCATATTCTTGTGTCTTCTTGGAATTGGAAGACAAATTTATCCAAGTGAAATCGGAATTGTTGTTTGTCTCTACTTGTGTCTTCCTGGAATTGGAAGACAAATTTTTCTAAGTGAAATTAGAATTTTTGTTTGTATCTTCTTGTGTCTTCTTGGAATTGGAAGACAAATTTGTCCAAGTGCAATTGGAATTGTTGTTTGTCTCTTTTTGTGTCTTCTTGGAATTGGAAGAAAATTTTTCCAAGTGCAATTGGAATTGTTGTTTGTATATTCTTGTATCTTCTTGGTTATGCCTTATTACAAAATACAAAGACAAATTTGTGGTGGGGTGTTTGGAAGCCAATTTTTATCTTTAAACACAAGGAACCATCGAATTCGAGAAAGAAAGTCCTAGAGAAAAGAGAAACCAATTGAAAAGGTAGAATAAGAAAGAGAAAAGGCAAAGTTGTGTATGTCAAAGCATAGGCTTTCAGAAGAGGGAAATATAATTTCTAGTGGAATAGATGTCGATATTGTTTCTCCTCCATCACCATAAGAAAAGAACAAGAGTTCCTTATGTAAATGTGTTGAAAATGCACAGAATGGATCTAGCTAAACAATATTACACACATTTGCAGAGAGAATTGGAGAAGGAGAAAAAGAATGGAAGAATTCTCATTAAGCATTGTGAATAATGAATAATTTACACATGATATACTCTGTATAAATCAATGAGTTTGACTTGAGGATAACCAATGCACCATAGTGGTGGTATAAAGTTATATGGACACACACCAGCAGTTACGGGAGTGAACTGCCACCTAGTCTAGTCTCTTAGGCAGTTACAGGAGTGAACGGCCACCTAGTTGAGTTAACTAGTCAACTAGTCTTCAGTTAACTGACTGAAAAGAGGGTAGTGAGGAGTTAACTTAGGGAATCAAGGATAATTTTCCACTCTGGTGATGATACCAAGGAAATTTTGAATTATCATGGTTATGATCCCAATGTTGCATGATGACAAAACCAATGCAACATCTAAACTTAACTCAACTAGTCAAATTGAAGTGTCAACTGAAAGAGATTATTCTCTAGGTGGAATATTCTCCCCTAAATTATAGGATACTGGATAATGACTAATTATGAATAATAAACAAGGAAAAACCTTAGGAAAAAGAAATCTTAGGTGTGTGTGAAGTAACTCCAACACCCCCCCTTAACATCACTATGGTGAAAATAAAGATTGGGTCCTGGCAATGAGGCCATGTTAGGTACCCAAGTACAAAATATACACTAAAAATANCCAAGGTATAATGTATGTAAAAAGAAGAACTACAGTTGCTAGGCAAATGTGTCCTTCACTCCAAGACGACTTCGCAGAGAATGGAATTTCTGCTCAGTGAAGGTCTTGGTGAAGATGTTTGTCGTCTGTTCTGCTGAAGGACATAAATATAAGTCGATGATCCCCTTGTGTACTAAGTCCCATATGTAGTGAATGTGGATCTCGATGTGCTTTGTCCACTGCCTCTAAACTGGATCTCTGCAGAACTTTAGAGTGCTCTGGTTTTCACACCAGATGACGATCGATCAATGAAACTAAATTCCCAACTCAGTGAGAAAATGTTGTATCTACATAGCCTGAATGGTTATGTTAACTACCCCTCTGTACTCTGCCTCGGCTGAAGATAGAGCAATGACAACTTACTTCTTGCTCGACCAACAGATAGGCCTGGAACCAAGACTGAGTGAGTAACCATATGTGGACTTATGATCAATGCTATTGCTAGCCCATTCGTAATCAGTAAACCCAATGAGATCTAATGTAGAGTCTACTACATAATGAATCCCAAAGGTGATGGTGCCCTGTACGTATTGAAGGATACGCTTTGTATCCTTCCAATGTAGCTCATGCAACTTCTACATGAACTTGGAAACTGTGCCAACTGCATAGGAGAGGTACGGTATGGAGTGTGTGAGATACAACATGCTCCCCACTAGCTATTTGTACAGTGTGCTATCAACCAGTGGAGTCTCCTCGCCATCCTCAAGTTTGACTCCTGATAGGAAAGGAGTCGAAGAAGACTTGCAGTCTGTCACGTGAAATCTCTCAGGGAGATCTCGTGCATACTTGGTTTGAGACAATTTGATGCCTGATGCATCCTGACTGATCTCGAGTCCAAGGAAGAAGTGAAGCGGACCCATGTCCATCATCAAAAATATGTCATGTAGAATCCTCTTGACTGCAAAAATCGCTAAAGTCGAGCACCCGGTGATCAACAAATCATCGACATACCGAACTAAAAGTAGAAGTGAATTAGCCATCCTAAGCATGTAAACATTCGGGTCTAATTTACAACCTACAAAGTTCTGTGACAACAGGTAGGAATCCATCTTGGAATACCATGCCCTCGGAGTGTGATTGAGGCCATAAAGTGACTTCTTCAGTTGATAGACCAAAGATGAGTCCTGCATAAATCCCCGAGGTTGCTCCATGTATATCTCCTCAAAGAGATCACCATGAAGAAATGAATTATTCACGTCCATCTGATGGACTTCCCATCCCTTGGCTTCCGTAATGGTAAGTGCCAATCGTATGGAATCCATCTTCGCTACTGGAGCAAATGTCTCATCATAGTTAATACCATGAACCTATTGAAATCCTTTGGCGACAAACCTAGCTTTGTATCTGTTGATTTGTCCATCCACTGCACTCTTGGTCCTATAGACCCATATGCATCTGACAAGTTTCCTCCAAGAAGGAAGGGGAACCAGATCCCAAGTATGGTTCTCGATGAGGGAGTTGTACTCCTCCTGCATGGCAGATTCCCAAAAGGGATTTCCAGTAACCTCGCCATAAGACTGTGGATCAGAAGACTGAACCAAGAAAAAATTTCTAGAGAGCAATGGTTCAGTGGAAGTGAGTGAAACAGGAGGCTCCTTGAAATCATATCGATTCCTCCTAGTATCGATTGTATCACCAACGAGATCCCCTGCATCCTGAAGAGTAGTCTGTGCCCACCTGGGCCTCTACTCTGGCTCTGCAACTGCATCTGGATGCTTTGAATCTGCATATGACTGTGTTGACTCTGAATCTGAATCATCTAAGTCCTCTGAATCAGAACTCTCATCTGAAGAATATTTTTCATGTGCATGATCATCATCTCAGACAGGTGGAAGAGTGAAGGTGTCTGCATGCGTCTTCTGAGGTACATGCAAGACACTTTCCTCGAATTGGACACTACGCTCAATGATGATCCGGTCAGAGGAAATATCAATAAGACGATATCCCTTCACACCGTCGGGGTATCCAACAAAAATGCACTCAGTTCTCTATGGATCAAGTGCCTTCCTCTTTTCAGAGGGAATCTGGGCCCATGCACATGAACCAAAAATGCGAAAGTGGGTCACTTCCGGTTTGAGGCCACTCCAAGCCTCGTAGGGGGTCTTATCCTTGATAGATCTATGAGGAGATCTATTCTGGATGTATGTTGCATAGTTAAGTGCTTCATCCCATAGTCTCTATGGTAGTGAATTTGCATGCAGCATGCAAGATGCCATCTCCTTTAGAAATCGGTTTTTCCGCTCAGCAACTCCGTTTTGTTGTAGAGTGTAAGGAACTGTATGCTACAACTGAATCCCTGCCTCATGGAAAATATTATGGATATCATGATTTACATACTCTCCTCCATTATCAGTTCGAAGGAATTTGATATTCATTCTGGACTGTGTCTCAACCAAGGCTTTGAAATCTTTGAGGTGTTGAAAGACCTCAGATTTTTTCCTGAGAAAGTAGATCCATGTAAAACGTGAGAAATCGTCAACAAAAATGAGAACAAACCTTGCTTTGTTGGTTGATCGATGCAGAAAAGGACCCACGAGGTCACTGTGGATCAGATCTAAAGGTGCGGAAGCTCGCTGAGACTTTCCTTTGTCGAATTTCTCTTGAGGGTGTTTTCCGAGAACACATCCCTCACATACTCCCTTGGAGAAATGGATGTCTGGTATACCATAAACTAATTTTTTATTGCTAAGATATTGCATGTATCTGAAATTCAAATGTCTAAAGCTTTTGTTCCATAGGCTACTACTTTCATCATCATGAGTAAGCAGTAAAGCAGAATCAGGTTCAATGAATTCAGAAAAAATATACAATCTAGACTGATGATTTACCTCACCAATAGAAACCCTAGAGTTGGTTTGCATGTCGTAGATGTCCACGAAATTTGGTGTGAATATGACTTTATTTCCAGTGCCAGAATTCTTCATTTGATACATAGAGAGAAGGTTGACATAAATCTTGGGAACATGCAAGACATTCTCGAAGCTTCCGTTGGTGAGTTCAATCCTTCCTTTGCCCATGAATTCGATAGAAGAGTTGTCCCCCATCAGAATAGGAGGACTTTTGCATGCATCCAAAGAATAATATACTTCTTTTGAGGCATCCATGTGATGTGATGCTCCCGAATCAATGATCCAAGCATCGAGAGAGGAGTTGATGGAAATCAAGGCATGGCTAGAATTGTCTTTCTTGGAATTTGGATCTTCTGGCTTCTTCTTCTTCTTGGAACCCTTGGGGATGTGATCTCCAAGGTTGTTTTTTTGAATTATTTGAGACAACAAATCTATTTTTTATTGCATGCATGTGGATTCTGAATGGAATCCTTTGTGACAGTACGTTCATTTCTCCCCTTTTCTTCCCTTTTCCCCTTTGGATCCAGAGGCATCGGTGAAGGGTTTTGTGTACCCTTCCTTCTTTAGATGTGCATGAGATTTTCATTTATCTTTATCTTTAGATTTCTGATATTTGTGGCTTCCATCATGCACAGTGAGTGCATGCTCCCTTGGGCCTTTGATTGTGCCCATGTTGATGAGCTTGTTTTTCTCTTGTGTCAGGGGTTCGATAAAGTCCTCAAGAGAAGGCATCTTCTAGTTGGCTCTAGAGGCGAATCTGAAAATATGGAATGTGGATACGAATAAAGATAATTCAAGACCAATATTGGAGAGAATGGTGAGAACCATTTGTTTCTCCTCCACTGATTTATCAACCCCGCAAGATTTGAGTTGCGACAGTAAATCCTTGAATTTTGTAAAGAAATCTTGGATATTGTCGAATCCTTTTGGATCCAATGTGAGAAGCTCCACCTCCATCATGTATCCCCTCATATCATCCTATTTTCAAAATATCCATTCCAAGTTTTTCCAGGCTTCATTGGGAGTCTTACAGGAAGATATGTGAAAAAGGAGATCAGGAGAAATAAGACTGCAAATTGTTCTGAGTGCCTCATCCATGCGATTTAGGTACTTGGATTTTTTTATGTCTAATGTTGGCTCTGTATATGTATTCATGGTTAACCTTTACAACCCTCTGGATCATATGTGTATGGATATTTTCTCCTTCCATGCAAAATAGTTGTAAGGTGTAAGAATGAATTCTTTTTGGAATTCCATCTTTTCGTTGTCTTCAATCTTTTGTACCCGCAAAAACATTTGGTGTTGCTTTTTCTTAGCAGTCCGTCAACTTTGATACCATGTAAATGTGTTGAACCTGAAAATAATAGATCAATCTAAACAATAATACACACATTTGCAGAGAGAATTGGAGAAGGAAGAAGAAGGAGAGAAAGAATGGAAGAATTTGCATTAACCGTTGTGAATAATGAATAATTTACACATGATATACTCTATATAACTCAATGATTTCTACTTGAGGATAACCAATGCACCATAGTGGTGGTCTAGAGTGATTTGGACACACACCAACAATTACGGGAGTGAAATTCCACCTATTCTAGTCTCTTAGGCAGTTACAGGAGTGAACTGCCACCTAGTTGAGTTAACTAGTCAACTAGTCTTCAGTTAACTGACTGAACAGAGAGTAGTGAGGAGTTAACTTAGGGAATCAAGGCTAATGCGCCACTATGGTGATGATACCAAGGAAAGGTCGAATTATCATGGTGATGATCCCAATGTTGCATGGTGAAAAAACTAATGCATCATCTAAACTCAACTCAACTAGTCAAACTGAAGTGTCAACTGAAAGAGAATATTCTCCAGGTGGAATATTCTCCCCTAAACTATAGGAGACTAGATAATGACTAATTATCACTAATAAACAAGGAAAAACCTTAGGAAAAAGAAAACTTAGGTGTGTGTGAAGTAACTCCAACACATTAGAGATAAATCCATCCAGTATCTCTTCAAGACAACTTGTTGTGGATGACTAGATGATGGAGGATTTACTTGAAGTTGATTATACAATGGATGAAATTAGAGAAGAAATTGGTGTACAATATTGTGGTGAAGAAGTTCTTGTGGTAAAATCTCTTTTTGGACATTCAAATGTTCCAGAAACTAGTCAATCCCATGTCCACTCTCTTCCCAGAGTTGATCCACCAATGATTGAAGGGGAAAGAAAAACAACATTGGTAACTCCACAATAGGGAGGTCAAGAGTGCCAGAATAGGGGTTCATTGTCCTTACCTAGATTGAGCATTGTGCCACAAAGAACTCCTAAATGCATTAAGGTCTATGAAAGTGGTCTACCATCACTTGAAGGTAAGTTACCTAACCGTACTATTCATTATCACTCTTATGAAATCATTAAATAATATTTTGAACCAAAAACCAATGCTGCTAAATATCAATTATTTTTAGCTTTGTTAAAATATAGAAGTTTGACTGTTGTTAGGAGAATTTTAGGAATTAACACAGTCAAAAGTGTAGAAAAAAATCATGATATTGTTAGAAACCTTGTAGATTTTTTTCAAATAATTGGTAAGAAATATCGTTCTAAAGACCACAATGCAGCTCGATGTGTCTTGTCACAATCAATTGTTAGAAAGATCACAAGAAAACATTGTTTTCTACAACAAACCTCTCACCTCTTGAAATGCAATTTCAAAACCCTTAAAAAGTATTCTCATAGACGAGATAACCTCGACACGGGTGTCCCAATAGATTTGTGGGACTTCACTAGTAGGCTATGTCGTTCTGACATGAAGTTAATTGGAGTTGTTAAGGGACTAGTTCAATATTTCTGACATGAGAACACTAGGCCTTCTTCCAACCAAAAATATGTAGTAAAATTGAGAAGGGGATATAGGGACCGTGAAACCCATATTAAACACTTTCTTGACATTACACAGACAAAATTGTATGAGAGATTTAGAATAGTACATAGTGCACTTAGATTGGGCCAAAGATATTTCCATAAATGCAAGCCTTGGTATGTTTGAATAAACACAATTCGTAACACATGTTGTTGTAGATATCACATTGAGTATGGCTATTATTATGACACACACACACACACACATATCATGTTTTGCATAACACCCTTTTCCAGGAATGCTCAATTATATTGTCATCATCGTCATCTAGAGACTTTACTCACGACAACTTGTGTACAAGGCTAGAGGGATTTACATTTTATCAAAAAACATGCTTAGATGGCACATGACCTAGGTGCAATGGAATGAAATTATTGAGAAAGTGCATCCATGTAAGCGATGAGTATGAGCTAAGGAGGAAGGAGGTTACCTTGTAAAGATTTAAATATGTCACATATGATATTGATGGAGGAAAAGAAAGAAAAAAGATACAATTGGTTACTTCCCAAGTACAATTTTGTGACTTCATGAAGGAATTTGTCAAAAAGGCACAACATTATGTTCATCATGTCCATGTGGCTCGATGGCAGGATGAGAATTTTGGAATATGCAGAGATACATTTTCTGTTGGTACTATGTTATCAATGGCTGATTTTGTTGAGAACTACACCCTTCAACCACAAAATGAGATTCAAAGACAATATTATCACTCAGAGAAGGTCACCATAATGGTCCATATCGCATACAAGAATGGACCAGATAGTAATGAACAAAAAAGAGTTATATTGAAAGACTATTACTTCTACATAAGAGATGATTGGTTCCATGACTTATCCTATGTACAACATTGTTTTAGGTTTTTCTACAATCACCTTAAGGAGAAGAACACATAGATGGATCAACATTGGATTTGGTCAGAGGGTTATGCAGGCCAGTTAAAAAATGGTTGTGTATTTAAATGGTTGTGTATGTTGCACAAAAAACTAAAGGTACCACACATTTGGAACTATTTTGATTTCAAGCACGGGAAAGGGGAGCATGATGGAGTAGGTGCATGCATAAAAAGAGTGTTACATAGGAAAGAACTGAAGTTCACAACTACTTCCCTTATTCGACATACGAAATCTTTTGTTGAATGGTGTTCTTCAGTAATGAGAGAGGGAACATGAACCCATGAAGACCAATCATAGAAGAAAACACATGTACATAGATATTTTTGGGAGGTGGTTGATGTAGATCGATCATAGTGGTATGAATGCAAAACAATCCAGAGCACTCATGGATTCCATTCAGTTAGAACATAAAAAAATTCAATAGTTGAAATATGGACGAGAAAACTCTCTTGCTTCTGTAGTCCATGTAGTAGTAATGAATGGGATGATTGTGAACTGTCAGATTGGTCCATGTAGAATGGGATCATTGTGAATTGTCAAACTAGTCCATGTAGAATGGGATGATTGTGAATTCTCTGACCGGTCCATGTAGAATGGGATGATTTTGGTCCATGTAGTAGTATAAAGTGTTCTTACAATAGACTTTTTCACATTATTAAATAGGCCTTATTAACTAATGTCATCCTTTAGTACATGGAAAATATATTATTCTACCTACATGAGGGGTTAGAGAGGCTAGGTCTCTGGCACTTTGGATGTAGAAGATGAAGCTACTTAAGCTATCCAACCTCTCAAAATAGTTAAGAGGTTAAATCATCAATTTAGTAAGCCATTTTTCCAATACAAACCCTCTTATTATGATTCATTAATGGTGAATTGAAAGTTATGTAGGGTAAACAATGGTTTCTATTGAAGATTGATTTTTGTTAAGGAAAAAATAAGGAAATTCAAAGATATATGCAATTTGAACATTCTAGCATATGCCATTGAAGAAATTGAAAACCCACATTCCACTCTATGTGAAGGTGATGTTCCTCATGATTTACCAAAAACTATAGAGCCTGTTAACTTTGACATTTCTATGGCTACTCTTGCTACTGAAGCATTCTACCTCAATGATTATTTAGGAATCAATTTAACTACCACTACTACAAAGTTATGAAAATAATTCATCACTACTACAAAACTAACCATGGAAGTGAAGGATAGTCCTAGGCATGGAAAATTTGAGGGGCTTTATATCGCCCATGGGCTAATTTTCCATGATTTTTCCAAAAAACAGATATGCCAATTTCTATTTTTTCTAAAAGTGATTCACCCAAATTCAATAGAGTAAAATTGTTTTACCTTAAAAATAGCCTAAATTTTATAGAAAATATATGAAATCCTTAGAAATTTGAATATTTTTACAAAAATATCACCAAATATTTTATAGTTTGCATATTAAGGACTAGTAAGATTTGCCAAGGTATCTACATTCTGAGATAAATTTCCATCCTTAAAATTATCCCTGGTCTTAGGGATATTCATTTCTATATGGATGAACTAGCATTTTCCAGGCTAGTGACAGTGACCTTAGGGAATGTAAGGGTTTCCCTCGACAATGCAAATATGACTTTATTACAATTTGAGTTCACCAAGTGGAAGAGAATTGTTGAGTCTTTTGATTCAAGGATGATCTCATTACAAGATCATAGGAAGACCATTTATAATATGAGGGAATGATGGGCCATATTTTATATGGAGAAAAAACTAAATATGACAAGACTTATGGGATGACTAAATGGAAAGTAAAAAAAACAAAAATTGGTGCAAATGCTACAGAAAGAGAAACAACAACTATGCACTTTGGCTCATGCAATCGTGGCTTGCAGGTGCCCATATCTAGTATATGCAGTTCTCTTAAAGGAACAAATGATCTTGTCTCAAATGATGTATTTGATTATAGGTAGGCCTTATCACATTTTAAATCCTAAAACATTCTTGGAAACTTATGCCAGTAGTAGTGAAGAAGACCAAAACCTCATTTATGAACTACATCAATATGGATTCCTCTTCAGTCATGACAGAAGTTGGAACCCAAACCCTTTTTTGGGGGATATCCAACTATGACATTTTTCTTTCTTTCTCAATGATCAATAGAGATGGAGAATTTCTCTTTCCCAAATTGAGCATGATGAAGCATAAACAAAATTATGGGTGAGGGGACAATATTTTATCCCACACCAAGTACTTTAGGTGCATGATAATTTTCTAAAACAAATTTGTTTCCTTCCTCATATCCACAAAACCCAACGTTATTCTCTTCCCTCATGTGTTGAAAAGAAATTATACATTTGGGTAGAGGCCTTACTAGCCTCCCAAACTAGATGGGACTGCTTGACTACATAACAAAAGGAAAGGGAACCTTTGTGTTATCCCAATCTTAAATTTACCGTGCTCAAATGTAACTGTTACATCACCTATTTAAAGCAACATGGTAGGTGATGGATTGGCTTATACTTTCACTATTCTTTCATTTAGTTTCCATCACAAAAATATAGATATTGTCTTGATTGGGAACCTATAGAGGAAGAAGAATTTTGGGAAGTCGTTTTCAAAAAATGAGGTTATTGAGAGCTAGGAGAAACAAGTCATGGTTCTTACAGCTAGAACAATATTCATGAAATATACTCTTATCATGTCTCCTCTAGCTTAGGTTCAAATGACTAAGTTGCACAGGGACATGAAACACTTTCAACTCAAGGGAGATGATGAACCTTATTTTTACCATATATTTT
>ML830194.1:40111-50135 GCA_009831015.1 Picea engelmannii | reverse complement strand
ATCTACCTAAATCTATGTCTAGACTTTTTCATAGGTGACCCAATAAACCAGGGGTGTGCATGCCTATCTAGGTCTCGCAGATGTATGCCCATTTACATGCAATCAATTATTTTTACAACTCTAAAGTAAATACATTTTTTTGTCTTCACGGTGACTCAACCATCACCGCTCTGCAACGTTTATACTACATATAGATAAAACTTCATCAAGTTCCATACATGTAGCTGAATTTGATTCTTTTGTGGAGTCCTCTTTCGATGTTTTTTGTCTTTTCCAGCAATCCTTCTTGAGATGCCTAGATTTGCCAAGGAACCAACATTTTCCCTTACCGTTACTGTCTTTTGACTTAGACCTGAATATACCTTTCTGATCTTGCCTTCTTTTTGTAGATCGACCTCTTACCACCATTGCATTTGTTGTTGAGGTTTCTTTACTGGATCTTCTCCTCATCTCCTCAGACAACAAAGCTCCAACAACCGTATCATAGTCAATGGTGTTTGTTGTGCTAAACCACATATATGTGACCAGATGATCCCAGGACTCGGGAAACAAACACAATAGTGTAATCGCCTTGTCCTCATCTTTGTATTTTACTTCCATACTAGATAATTGAAAAATCATAGTATTGAAAAGATTTAAGTGATCAACAATTTTTGTACCTTCTTTATCCGTAAGCTATACAACTTCCTCTTCAAGAAGATTATGTTCATCAATGACTTTGTCATATAAATATTTTTCAGTCTGTTCAACAAACATGTTGTTGTCTCCTCTTCAACGATGTTAAACAACACTTCATCTTCCAGACACAAATGAATGGTGTTGAGGGCTCTTGCATCCAGATCTTCCCAGTCCTCATCTGGCATGCTTGTCAGTTTCTTTGTCTTTCCTGCCAACGTCTTTTGCAATCCTCGTTGCACAAGCAGATCTCGCATCTTGAGCTTCCATAGCTCAAATTTATTCTTGATGCTAAATTTCTCCACCTCAAACTTAGAACTTTGCACTTTCACCATTAGCACAAAGAACCGTCCAAACCACAACTTATACTAAATTGAGCCCTTTTAAAATGGAGGAATAATATTGTGTTCAAGGTTAAACCCAAAAATATTAAATATTAATTAAAAGGCTAAAAAAAACTCATATATTTAATATGTAAACTTTAAATACTAATAAAGAACATCCACCTCAAATACTTTTATAACGCATCCTCCCATTTAAAAAACGATCCTTTTATCAAATATGTCTTTTTTAAAATTGAATACGATCCTCTTATAATGTATTCAACCCAAAAAAACAAGCTTGTATACCTCATGCATGTACCTCGTGTTATTTTTTTTGGATTAAACAACCTCTGACAATGATATCCACGAGTGACGCACCCTAGATAAGGATATCCTGCAACACCTTTGCAAAATTGTCACACCTACATGGACTGTCTACGACACTTTACAGAAAATTTTAGTTTTTGAAGTGTTCCTACAACTGTCGCATTGTCAAACAAGGATAGCCTATGACAATGCAATAAATTTGTCCCATGAAAATGCGTCTCTTGAACTCACTCATGTCCCCTCGACTCGGCTAACTTTGCTCTGATATCCAGCGACCGGATTCTCTTTTCCTTCACTCTCATATCCTTCAACTCTACACTCTGACACCACTTGTTAGGTAGTGGAAGCATAAACGTAACGTTATTTTAATGGAAAAAAAAATAAAACCAAGAACAAATCAGACACAGCAACAATCACACAATTGACATAGTGATTTACGTGGAAACCCAATACGGGAAAAAGCACGGGGCAATGATAATCGGTATTTGTATTATTCAAAGGAGAATTACAATATCCAATCACATGCATACAACCATCCTCTCCTCTCTTCTCACACATTGTGCTACACTAAATTGTTGTTTTTCCCCCTCACCTCTAATAATGGGTATGCTCGTATATATAACATATATCAAACAATTAGACAAACTAATTACAATATGATCCCCCTGTTACACAAACTGTTCATTGTAGTGTGCATGCATGTACATTCTAAATTTAGTTGATGTGCGTGCTACCACATGGGAAATCAGTTGGCATGTTTTCAACAATGCTCTAGTTTATATGATCGAAAGTGTTGGTTCAAACTGCCATGATGGTTGAAGAAGCGACGAGTTTTAGACAGATCACATGATAAAGTTATGGTTGGATAATTAACGATGAATTGATGCATGGAAAAATCTGGTTGAGTCATGATGGAAAGACCCGAGTGATCATTGAGTACAGAAATGAAGGGGGTGCCATGGTTCCTAAGCGCGTTCGCATTGTTCCAATATCCACTCAGCACAATGAGACAGTGACCAATGACCAGATCACTGTAGATATGAAGGATAAGCATGTGATAAAGTCGGTGATTCCTGAGAAATACCTAGATGAGAACACCATATTCCACTTGAACCCATCTGGCTAATTTTACTATATCTCTATGTTGTTAATGCAAGGCATAGGCAAATGGCAGGCAATATGTTGAAGATATTCCATGAAATGTCTCAAGATGGAGACATGAGATACTACTAGTAGAGAGGAAAAGGTTATGTTTAAAGTGATCAAGCGACTGCGTCTAATATCAATAAATATAACACCGACACCATTGCTATACAATAACTAGCACCATGATTTTAACATGAATCTACTCTGCGATCTTCATGTTGTATGTTGTCTTCCAAAGCACAGATATGCTCCAATCTGTCTATTTCTCCATTCAACGTGTGGCTCAGAGTGGTCTCCTCACCGGTAAAGACAATGGTCTTTTCCCAAATAAATAAATCTCTACCATGTGTTCAAACATCGAATGTCACTCTCCAAAATATAACCGATGCTCTTTCACAATACATTTTTTCATGAATGTTGAAGATAAGCACATAGTTTCATATGTTTTTTTAAAACTGAAATTGAATTTGTATTGAATTAAAAAAAGGCGGTGTCGAAGCTAGTATTAGCCAATTCAAAATTGGCTAACCTAGTTTGTGAGTTGTGTAAAAATGCTACATTCTAAGATTTCTTACATGAATATATTCTTATGAATTGCTTGCATAACAATAGACAAAATCAATAGATGATTATGTTGGATTGCGGGCCCGACTTCTTGTCACCAATGGTTGAGTTATTGAAGGATATTTCTTCTTCTTTCCTGCTACCATCCAAACTTCTTTTGCATTGGTTGGAGTCCTTTCTATTTCAACTTGTTCTAATTTGTCTTGATGTGATGGTTTTGTGTTTTATTTTCCAAGCAATGGGAATTACGAGGTTTACAGGAATGAGTGTAGAGCCCAATCCTTATGATCTTCGAATAAGATTGTGTTGATTTATTTCACCATAATGTATTATGCACGGGTCATACCTCATCATGAAAAATATCTTTCACGGGTCCTAGGAACCATTTCGATTTGAATAATTACTAGTGACATATATGGTGTTTCTCATGGTTAATCATCCAACTAAAAGAAGCTTGGAAATAACCCTTGGTGTCAAATCGCATTGGCTGCTTTATTTGGTTCGAATGCTCGAAATACCCTTTAAAAATGTATTCCATGCCTTGTCACCATATGTATGACCCAAAGTAGGCCATGGGGAGAGTTTTATATGGAGTGGGCTAATGTATAAAGTCAAGGTCGATTTCCTTATTTGGTAAAAGGGTCATGATAAGGTATAGAATAATATAATTTTTTTTGAAGATTGGTATGGCGTGGAATAACTTTAAATTCACAACCAAAATGGAATGGTACAACCTTTATATAGTAATTCTTTAATTGAAGAGAGTTATGAGAAAAAGCTTTGAAAAGTGAATTATGAGAAATAAGGAAGTAATATTTTTGGTGTAAAAGGAAATATTCTAAAAGTTATTACATGACCTTAACTAGTTTTTCAAAATCTCCTCACTTTCTCATTATTTAAAGGTTGGTAAGGTGAGATATATGATAACAAGGAGTGATCATAGGGTATTTTTACATATAGTGTTATCGAACAAATAGGATAGTGTGAATAATGTGAGGAGTGAATAAATGGCTATGCTTAGCAATAAGTCATGTACCATGATAAATTTGCCAAGAATATTGTGCCAATCTTTAGCGAGAGTAGGTGAAACTTTGTGCAAGTAGTGTGAGTTGAGGGGGAGCCTAGCAATGCTTTGTCGGCTAAGTATTGTTGGCCAAAAATGTAGTCAACAAATGCCAACCAACAGATGCATGCCACTTACAGTGGCGTGCAAGTTTGAAACAATGAGATTATGATCCTTTGATTCTTTGAAGGAAAGGGGAAGGGTTGGGTAATGATAGGACTAAGGGTGACTCAATGTGGGACAAGAATAGGTCGATAGGGTTAGGTGGACCAGATTATACAACAGGGGGAAACAATATGGAGGCCAAGTTATTCATGGATCGAGACTTCGTGGAATAACTCATGGAAAGTGATAAGTATGAGGGGGTTTGGTCTTGTTGTATAATCGAAAGGGACATAAGCAAATTGATAAAATTGAAAATGCGAAAAGGTTGAAGAACTGAAAAACTATCATAGATGTGTGTAGGAGGGTAAACCCAAGGGTATCACTAAACATCAATTACATGTGTATACAAAATCTCTCTCAAATGGCGGGGACGAAGAAAGGGAAAGAAGGAAGACTGGTAAGGACATGATGTATGCTTCAAGCGAGGGTATCCTGCTTTGTAAGCATGTGATAAGCGAAGCATGGGTTTCTGGTAAACAATCAAGCAATCATGTTCATCTACAAGCTTGTTGTCTTCAAAAGAAAAGGTTAATCAGTTTATCACAATATGTAGAACACTTTTTTGAAATCACTAACCATCATTGAAGCAAGTCTGACTTCTAAAAGCAAAGAGAAAATAAACATGCAACGTAAAGCAAAAATAAAAAGCAAGAGACAAAACTTTAATTAAACTAAAGAAATTAAAACCTAATTTACCCTTCCCCGTCTTTTTATTTTTTATTTATGTACAAAAGGAAGGGAAGAACATGCTTCGACTCAGGTAGGATGACATTTTTCATAGAGAAACGCGTCATCTATTTTAGATGGATGATTAATGAATTGAACGACTATGCATGAGGAGTGTTGATCACCCTAACAACCAACAAATCCATGTGGTGAGGGTAATGGGCCTGTCAAAATCCAGAAAAGGTGATCACCATCTTGTAGGACCTGCCAACCAACAAGATGGGATTTAGACTTGACATTGGAAACATGAGCGTGATCAAAATCATTAGAATTATGGTTATAAATTTCAATATCGAGGATGAACTCTTCAAGCATCACAAAGTCATCATCTACAATCTCTTGATCGGGGAAAGAATTATCATGCTCTGAAGGAGAAAATAAAGGATTCAAATGCATACAAATGCCTTTGAATATATCATCATCAAAAGAAATCATGCATGCAAGAGAGCTATGTATATGATTGTTAAATTCCTCAACCTCTTTGAATTGAAACAATGAGTTTGTGAAAGAATTCTCCAATGTAAAATCTTGATTATCCTTATGGGGATCTTCAGAAGAGGACTCATCACATGTATCAATAAAATCATAAGAAACCTCATTATCTTGATTTGATGTTTCATAAGTGACATCATTGAATAGAAATTATTCATAAAGAGGGTAGAAAAGGTCAAAATCAACATCTTCCTTTGCACAATCAACTTCATCATTGTATACACATGAATGGAAAATTTGGGATGAGCTATGATCTCAAGATTGGGTTTGTTTATTAGATTCAAGAATGGTATTTGAAATCTAGGAGGTAGGTTGATCATTAAGCATCATGATATGATCATGATCCTCTTCACATCCAAGCTCTTGATCACAAGTGATAAAAGTATTATAATTAGGCCTTAGAAAAGAGGCCTCCAAAGATCTCTCAAGGTAGGCATGATTTGAAGATTGATATTCAAGGAAGAGCATGTGATCTTGTAAATACTTAATGATGGGGATTAAGGAAGACAAATATTTGTGGGAATCGGAAACACCAGAGGAGAAACATGGTCTTCGAGATTGATCCTTCAAATCAAGGCAAGTGATTAAAGCTAGCTCCGAATTTTGAACATTCTTTCTTCCAACCGCCATTGGTAAAGAAGTGGTAAAAGATCATAATAATGTAAAAGGGAAACCATGTTGGTAGGGCGAATATTTGTAGGAATGCAATTATACAACTTGATAAACCTAAGATTAAAAGCATGAATACTTTCATTATCCTTCACGTGAAAATTATTAAATCTCTTAAGATGCTCATAAGGGTTATCAAAGTTCCCAAAAGTAGATGTAAACCAATAAGAAATTTGAGACCATGTAGAGATACATCCATCAGGTAGGTTGGAAAATAGAGAAGTGGCATTACCTTGAAGGGAGTTGATGAAAAAACACATGCAACTATCATTATCATTGTAACATCCCGCTCTGGCGCACTGAGAAAACTTATTCTTTGAGGACACTTGCTCGCAAGTGATCTGGACTATTATGAAATTAAAACTCTTGTCCTTGATTATGATGCGTTATGATAGATTACATGATGTTTTACTGCCTTGACATAGACAGGTGCTATTGACTCAGTTTTATTGAGTGTGCAGGGTTTTGGACCTTGGGTATGCAGAGGCATCGATGGAACCCCTTGGACTCCGGATTGAGTCAGGGAGTGTGCTATTTGGGTTGATTTATTTACTGTGATATTTCATTGATTTGATGATATGATGTGGACATGTTCTGACACGATTGTTGATGATGCAGGCTGACGATAGCTTGCTGACCAGACTCACATATGGAGTAAAGGGGCCACACACGATTTCCAGAGAGGTTGAGGGAGAGGTGTGGACAGCAGCCCTGCCACAACCTACTAGCACTCCCGTTGTGGCTTGAACTGTAGGTTAACGATTACCTAGTTCGAGAGGATCCACGATGTCGTGAGGGCAGACTGCGACAGTCGCTCACGATGATTCTAAGGGGGCGCAATAAGGCGGGGGCCTTATTCCTTAGAGCCCTTAGTCTCCCACAAGTTCACCTGGCGGAGTGTTGACTCCAGGGGTTATTGATGTCTACCAATCAGTCAAGTTGGCGAGTGGCACCCTTGGAGCATGTGGTGCATCCTGAAGGGCACGTCGCGCAAGAGAAACACAAGTTGGCGAGTGGCACCCTTGGAGCATGTGGTGCATCCTGAAGGGCACGTCGCGCAAGAGAAACACAAGAAGCGAGTGGTACCCTTGGAGCACGTGGTGCATCTTGAAGGGCACGTCGCGCAAAAGAAACGAACGAGGCGAGTGGCACCCTTGGAGCACGTAGTGCGTCCTGAAGGGCACGTCGCGTTGATGATGATGAAGAAACAAACCTAGATGGCCCTAAGACATTAACGCCTTAAGAAATCCTTAAACAAGTTCCCTAACCAAGTGTCGCCCAATTCAGAATCTAAGTCCTAAGTCTAAAACTTCTCTAGGGTAAAAATTTAGTCTAACCCTAAGAATAAAAATAAAAATTTAAACAAAAACCCACTTAAGTAATAGTTTAGTCTTCATAAAATTCTTGGGGTAAATGAAGAGAGTAAGAATTTAATTAAAACAAATGGATTTAAAAATCGCAAAGAAGAAAATATTTCTTAACTTGTGAAAGTACAAAAGATATTAAATAAATAATAAAAGGGAAAGATTTAATAGTGCAACTGCCATTTTGGCTTTCATAAAAAGGGGAAAGAAGGGAATAATAAAAATTAGGAAATTAAGGAATGGAGGAAAAATAATAAAGGAAAGAAGGGGACATATGGTAAAAAGCAAGGTCAACATAGTAAGGAATCTGCAATTAAGAACCTTCTAAAAATGAACTAAATTAGCAACTTCATTTTAGGGAAAGTATTTAAACCTGAAGGGGAATCTAGGAACACCTAGGAGTAAATTTAGGAGCAACTCTAGGTGGGTGAGGGAAATGAGACATTTAATAAATTAAAGAAAATAAATTTTGGAGGGGAGTGGGGGGATGATTGACACTTGTACGATGGGGAAATTTTAGAAGATTCATTAAAACTTAATTTAAAAAGAGATTTAGGGAAAGTTTGAGGTTCTAAAAACTCTATAAAATAAAGGGAAGATGAGGAAGAAAGGGGGAATCGGTTGTTAGCGTAACGTTACGCTGCCAGAATTGTGACTTGATTGATTACTTGTGGGGAGTTGGGTCTTCTCAGCTCGGATAGGAGTGGTAGCTCGGCCTTGCGAGGCGAGCTGGGAAGCTAGACATACCATTTGGACAGTGTGTAGCCCCTTTGCGGCTCGGGGGGCTAAGGGGGAAGCAGAGTACCCCTAGTGTTGGCTAGGAGGTACCGGTGAGGTCTCGACGGTCGACGAGCGGGTGCGGCACGGAGCGCGCGGGCGTCATACGAGGCTGGAGTTAAGGCAACAGTACGCTCTTTGATTTGCAGAGTAGAATGCTTTAGGTTATGATTAGATTTGCTTGTGTAATGGTAATCTAGATGGATGAATGTTGAATTTCAATAGATGCTAGTTATCGTTGGGCTGAATGGTTGTTATTTATTTGCTTACTCCGACGGATTGTTGTGTTTTTAAATATTGCTGCAAATTTTATTGCGTCAATTGAGTAGCCTCTAGCCTTGCATTATCCCTCGTCTCTATACCCTGAACAGCGAATTTCACTGAGTATTGCCCTGAGTCTGCTTGCTTTCATTGTTTGGGAGGTGTTTTATCTCTCTTTTGACCGTAATGGTATCCGTTGGACAACCAGCGCAACACGACAGCCTCTGGACTAAAACCCGTGCATAATAACCTTGTTTTGAATTTTATTTGATGCCAGCACATATCGTTGTAAGCTACAGTGTAGGTTGATGTTATGATCTGTGAGTAACGCATTAACAGTTTGCCCAATACTATGTTAGTTATCGCGAAGTGGAAATTGCATGGAGGCGATGTGATTCTTAGTTCAATATTGACTGTGTAGATGTCCTGGTGGTAAGAAATGATGTGCGATAGCGGTGGTTTCCTTTATGAAAACAATCTTATAGCGAACCCTGACAGCTATTGCATGTTGTTAAGCTAACTCCTACCTCAGTTGATAATTTCTGCGATGGCGATTTTATGCTTGGGAATGTCAAAACTAAAATGTTTCACGGGCGATTTTAAAATTCCTGTTGCGAATGAAGAATTTATAATTTTAAAATTTACAAATGATTTGTATTTGGGTCTGTCATGCGATATTGTGCCTTAAGGACAAATGGTACTTTTATTTTTCCATTGGCGAAATTTTTACATTTTTTTTTAATGGCGATCCTTCGCTTCATATTTCAATGGCTATTGTATTTCACGAAGAAAATGGCGTTCTTTCTCTAGTATGCCGGAGATTATCTATGTCTGGCATTTCTGTAGCGTTGATCCTCAACGACTCTGCTGGAGTGCCTGCAAAACGAATCCTAATCCGACTTCACCCAGTTGTGCATTCGGAGTTGAGTTGTTGCCCGACTGGTTTTGATTCCTTATGTGTTTTCGGCCAGCAAATCCGCCTTTCCGACCTCTACCTTTGTGGTGTGTATACCCACTCGGGTCTCGCCTTCATTTCCTGATTGTGTGTTGAGTTCCTGTGCGATTGGGGATGATTACCCACACGGTCTTTCAACCACTCCCACCTTGGCGGTTGGTGTTACTTATCTCTGCCACTGTATTGAAATTTAAAAATAAAAATAAATCTTCGTATTATTATTCCTAGACATTGAAACATTTATGGCATTTCGATTGAATGCATATGAAATTTCGTTCTGGCATTTCGAATGAAGGGTTCTGGCATTTTCGATTTGATTGAATCTGTAATTTTTTCTCTGAATTATCGTGCCTTTTGAACAGCACTCTCCAACGCATGAGCCTGTCACCAGGTCACCAACTGTCACTCCCGTTTTATGGGGTGAACCCTTTGAATTTTCTGACAGCACCATTAGGGTTGCCTCTGTGAGGCGTGTTCCTGGCCTGCACGCATCATGTGCCCATTCCGTCTGGTGCGC
>ML830194.1:0-40070 GCA_009831015.1 Picea engelmannii | reverse complement strand
GGTTTATTCAGTGTTAACATTTAGAGTCAGTACATGAATGCAGCCTTAATGGAAACCTCGTTTTAGTAACACATAAAGGAATTGTCTCCATTTAATATTTATGATTTATGAACTGTAGTATTTCTGTCGATTCTCTAAGTAGGTGAATGCCACTGTAATGTAATTTTTATGGTTATTCCATTTGCACATTATTCTAGTATAAAAAGGCAAATGTAAGGTTAGTGTTAGATACAGGAATGCATGTGTTGATTTTCTGTTGCAATTTATTTCAATACAAATGTAATGTTGATTTGTTTTAGGGCAATGTTATGGCAACATAAAGCTGATGTAATGTTAAGTGTAGCCAACAGGGAATGTAAATTAATGTTATTTTAATTGCAAGGTTACGGTGATAGAAAATGTAATGATATTGTTAATATGGTAAGGTTACTGTAATATATAAATTGATATGGTAAATGGTAGTTGGAATGTTTGTGATACAAAATAAAAATGTAAAGGTTAATGCTGATGAATATCAATATAACGTTATGATTACTTTGTTGCCTTATTATTGTAATATAAAATGAAAGATTATTATGCTATAGTATTTTAGTGTTGGCAACATACAAGAAGTAAGGTAATGAAGAAATTGTGTTGCAAGAGTATTTTAACATGAATGGAATATGATGAAATACAGCGTAATGACTTGAAATGCTAAGGGGGTATAATGTAAATGTTTTAGGTTAATGCTAATATTCCTATTAAAAGTGAATGTGAACGTGGTCATCTTATGGCAATGATATTGTAGTTTATTTGTTATGGATAGCACATAAGATGTAAGGCGCTTGTTATTTTTGCAAGTTACTGCGTTATGAATGTAAGGTGTTTATTATTTCATGGTAGCGTATTTGTAATTTTTATTGTTATTGATAAACATATATGGTGAAATGTTCTTGAATCAAGTACAATAATTTATTCTGAGTTAGTAAATGAGGAATGTTGTTCTTTTAAATAAGGTTGTACTTGGTTGGTAAACTTCTCGTGTGCTTGGTCTGCTTGTGTCGGGCGAGACGTAGACACCTCCATGTTCCTCAGAATAGTGGCAAGCCCTGAGACCTTAAATGGTTAAAATCGATGGGAACCTAGGCTTGAGTGTTGCTTATGTGTCTTGGAGGTCCTAACCATTGCAGGGTAGGACGGGCGGGAAGTCAGTCTTTTATATCGATTGATGGTCGTCTAATGCTTGCAGTACTGGTTGTGCACCTTATGTCGTCTTGTTGTGTTCATCGTGGTTGCGTCTTGTTAGTCGTCGGGTGGCGACGTAGAGTCGAATGTGGTTGTTTCCCTTGTACACGCGCGCACACTTTTAAAAACAAAAAAAAAAATCACTTGTTGTAAGAGGTTGTCGTCGTGACGAACGGGAGGTTCGTTACAATCATTCACTCTGAGGATGGTACAAGCATTGGAAAACACACGAAGATGTTCAACTATTGTAATAGTTCCATCCCCATGAAATAAAGGCAAATGTTGCTTGAAATTGTTAGGAAAGGGATTAATCAGGTGAGTAAACTTCAAGGGGGTAGGCAAAAAGCATGGGAAATTATTTAGGTCTTCCTCAAATTCAAATATCCCATACCTACGAATGATCTTCCTAGGATTAGTAGTTGAAACCACAGGGTTACAACCACTAAACATACTTCCAATCAGTTGAGACAATGAGGTCTAGAAAAGATAAATGTAAGTTTGAAAGAATTAAAACAAAACTAGAAAAGAACCATTGAACGGTCCTCCCCGGTATGGTCGCCAAAAATATGTTGATGTTGAATCGGGACTAGAGAGTTCCCAACACCACCATTTTGACCTTTCATGGGGCTAGGCGGGAAGAGACAGGAATGTCACTCTAGGTTTAGAGCCCCAACAAGAAAACACATTAGACTCTAAGCTAAATCTCATCTAACCTAAAGTCCAAGCATGAATTACCTTTTGCTTTGTATTTTTTATAATATTTAATTTTTATGCATTTTATAATTTATGATTTTTATGCTTTTCTAATTTTAAGGAATAACAAGAAAGTTAAAAGTAAATTAGTAATATATATATATATATATATATATAATTGTTAATAGATTAACAAATTAAGCTAGTGCATGAATATAATAATAATAATAATCTATTTTTAAGGTCACAGCCAAGCTAAACACAAAATTGGTGTATTAGATCCCCTTCGCCCATCGATTTTACTGATAAAGTCTACGGAGGTATACATACCCTACCCCCCTTTGGATTTGAACTTGTGACCTCTTAAGACGAAACACATATTCTTAACCATTAGGCCCACTCGAGCTGTATATAATACAAAATATTATTAAAACAATTTAAGCAAACTTAAAAGTTAAAGAAGTAAACAGAACAATAAATAATGATATTCATTGTGAATTATGTTTTGTTTATTTCATTGTCCTTAAAATATTCTTATTGATCTTTATTGATGAAATATTTATATATATCCTCATACTCTTTTACATGAGTGAAACTCTAACTATTCTATGTGGCTATCTGTCTCACACTAAAATAGCCAAGTACAAAAGTAATTTAACAAAGAAGATGGGCATGCTTGAATGTGAATAGTGAAGCTTTAAGGTAATCATTTGCATATGAGAAAATTGGTTAACCATGAGAACATAAACACAATACAACAAACTCAAGCAAATGAACAAGTCACCTTAAAGATGCCATCAATATCCATTTTTCAAGCTCCTCTTGCTACTCTACAAGCCACCCTTGCTATCAACAACCCATCAAATCCCTTAGAAAAAATATACAAAGTATAAATGATGAAAATATTTATAGGTTTATCTCTCTTGCTCCTAGCATACCTCTCATGATTTTCCTTCTCTTTTCTTTGTTGGTTGTTGCTTCTTTTATATTGTTCATCGAACGGTTTTAGCAGTTAGGGTTAATTAAAGTTTAACGAACTGAAGCCATTCCATTTGAATCGCCTTTTTTTTAATCAAAAATATACATGCTGGGAAATTTCACTCTCTTTTATGTATCTGTCCATTTTGTATTTGTTTCTTGGAAAGTAATTCTCGAAAACAACACCGTATTTGTTTCTTGAAAACAACATCGTTCCTCTCTTATTCAATGTCAGACCTTTGATTTTCGATTCTGATTCTGGTGAAGCATAGTCACACACAAAAAAATAATCCTTGGAGCACCGTAATCCATTCTTGAGAGCAACCATATTCAATCAGTAAATAAGGAAATCGTTTGTACTAAACCTGTACGGTCGAAGACTGTCCTTTTTGGTGCCCTTGATGCTTGAGCTCAGAAAGTCGGTCCTTGTTTTAAATCAAATGACAAGCTATTAAAATATCGTCAAAGCATCATCTTTGTCTAGTCTCAGTCACGGGCTTATCCAGAAACATGAGGTGCAACAATGTTACTCCTCTGTTGTCAGCAACATTAGTATCAAAGTTGGAAGCCTCTCTCTATAAGGATGCAAAATTGTCATGACGTCAGTTGGAGACTGTGTACTACGTATAGCCATCCGTAGACATCACTTCACAACACCAACTGCAATATAATACGATAGTGTAAGAACTGTGGATGCATATATATGTTTTTAAATATGCTCCTCAGTAATGCTTAAATTCTGTGTAATAAAGCTTTGATCCATTTGATAGGCAGCCAATTGCCCACTTTAACCAATAGCATATTTTCCTTTAGTTTTTGTAGTTCTGCGCCACTCGAATCAAGTTCATCACAATCTTCATTATAGAAATATAGTTTCGACATTGTTATTGACCTTGGAGAATAACCTTGCAATTATGAATGCATTCATTCTTTGTCTACCTCCACAATATTGCCAAAATGCAGAGCTTATCAGTCGCATATAAGTAAACAAATATTAGAGTAGAAAGAGTCCAGGATTGTGGATGAATTTAGTGCTTTGTACATCGATTCAATCACCCAAGCAATGGGAATTACCAGGTTTACGGGACTGAGTGTAGCGCCCAATCCTTATGATCCTCGAATAAGATTGTGTTGATTTATTTCACCAAAATGTAATATGCACTGGTCATAACTAGTCATGAGAAATTATTCAAATAGCAAATAGCATTCACAGAGTCCCATTATTGAGGAACCATTTCGATTTGAATAATTACTAGCGACCTTTCTTTTGATATGGTGTTTCTCATGGTTAATCATCCAACTAAAAGAAACTTGGAAATAACCCTTGGTGCCAAATGGCATTGGCAGCTTTATTTGGTTACAATGCTCGAAATACCCTTTAAAACTTTATTCCATGCCATGTCACTATATGTATGATCCAAAGTAGGCAGTGGGGAGAGTTTTATATGGAGTGGGCTAATGTATAAAGTCAAGGTCGATTTCCTTATTTGGTAAAAGGGTAATATAAGGTATAGAATAATATATTTTGAGAGTTTTATATGGAGTGGGCTAATGTATAAAGTCAAGGTCGATTTCTTTATTTGGTAAAAGGGTAATATAAGGTATAGAATAATATATTTTGAGGGTTTTATATGGAGTGGGCTAATGTATAAAGTCAAGGTCGATTTCTTTATTTGGTAAAAGGGTAATATAAGGTATAGAATAATATATTTTGTTTTTGAAGATTGGTATGGCATGGAATAATTTTAAATTCACAATCAAAATGGAATAAAGTCAAGGTCGATTTTCTTATTTGGTAAAAGGGTCATATAAGGTATAGAATAATATATTTTGTTTTTGAAGATTGGTATGACATGGAATAACTTCAAATTCACAACCAAAATGGAATGGTACAATCTTTATATAGTAATGCTTTAATTGAAAAGAGTTATGAGAAAAAGCTTTGAAAAGTGAATTACCAGAAATAAGGAAGTAATATTTTTGATGTAAAAGGAAATATTCCAAAAGCTATTATATTACCTTAATTAATTTTTCAAATTTTCTTTCACTTTCTAGTTATTTTAAGGTTGGTATGGTGAGATATATGATAACAAGGAGTGATGATAGGGTCTTTTGACATATAGTGTTATCAGTGAAATAGGACAGTGTGAATAATGTGAGGAGTGAATAAGGGGCTATGCTTAGCAATAAGTCAAGTACCATGATAAATTTGCTAAGAATATTGCGCCAATCTTTAGCAGGAGTAGGTGAAATTTTGTGCAAGTAGTGTCATTCTAGGGGGAGCATGGTGATGCTTTGTCAGCTAAGTATTGTTGACAAAAAATGTAGTCAACGGGGTTGTTGATATTTTAGAATGGGGGTGTTGCTAATTGGATGAGTAAATGTTGTTGTAATTTTGTAAGATGTATTGTTGTTTTTGTTCATGAGCAACACTGCTTTTTTGTGGAGGTTGTCGATGATATTCTCAAAAAATTTATTAATTAGGAGCTTTAAGAAGTGTAAGACGTATTGTTGTTTTTTTTCATGAGCGGTGTTGCTTTTTAGTGGAGGTTTTCAATGATATTCTCAAAAAGTTTACTAATTAGGAGCTTTAAGAAGTGCAAGACATTTATAAGTATTTGCTCGGTGATTTACGATGGCTCTTTTGGATCCTATTGGTTTGGTGTTTTCAATGGTTTTAATAGTTGTGGTGCTAGCTTGTGTTCTTCGTTGTCCATTTTCTTACCTTTTCTTCTTCATTTTAGAGTCTAATTTACAACGCTGCAATTATAGATATTTTGAGAGTCAATATGTCATGTTCCTCTATTGTAGGTTTTGTTCATCTCTCTAAGCTTCAACATTTATAAGAGTTGAAGTTGGGATGTTCCCCTAATCGATTTTTTCATTGGTTTTAATAGGTGAGGTGTTGATAGGCTTTGTGTTCTTCAGTATCCATTTTCTTACCTTTTCTTCTCCATTTTAGAGTATAATTTACAACACTGCAATTATAGAGATTTTGAGAGCCGATATGTCATGTTCTTATGTTGTAGGTTTTGTTCATCTCCCTGAGATTCAACACTTATAAGAGTTGAAGTTGTGTTGTTCCCTAATGCTTGGATATTTCTTGTTATTAAAGAACAATGAGAGTTGAATGTTAAGACTATGTTTTACTCCAACAACTTTCAATAAAGAGATGATTGGTTTATTTCAGTTACTTGATTCTTTTAGTTTCTTATGATTGTTGTGAAAATTGTTTCAATTATCATTTCCTTCATTTAACCATTGTAATTTAAATATGAAATTAATTATTTAGCAACATTCTTCAATTTATTGTTGAAGTTATGATGTTTCCCTAATCCCTAGATATTTCTCGTGATTATCGAACATCGAGAGTTGAATGTTAAGACTATGTTGTACTCCAACAACTTTCAATGACGAGGTGATTGGTTTGTTTTAGTTACTTGACTCTTTTAGTTTCTTATGATTTTCGTGAGAACTATTTCAGTGATGATTGCTTCATTTAACAACTGTAATTTAAATATAAAATTGATTCTTTAGCAATATTTTTCATTTATTGTTACCCTGTTAAATCTCGGTGCATGTAAGTTGTTTGATGGTAGAATGTCAATTTCCCCATTGAGCAACAAACATTTCATTCTTTTCTTCTCCCATACCTTGTGTTTTCAAGCCTTTAAATGAATGCTCAATAAATATAGGAACCAATTAAGTATAAATAAAGATATTTGATTTTTTTTTAAATTAAAGTCATTTATTTTCAATACTACAACGAGAGATATTAATTGTAAAATGATTTGTGTGAAAGCTTCATTGAAGATTCAAAAACATTATAAGGGACACCCTCTTGAATTATGGAAAAAATATTATTTCTAAAGCATTAGGGATTGTGTTGGTGATAGAGGTATCGTCCCTACCTTGGTTTTCGAGGACTCCTAAAAAAACGATAACATATATAAAGATAAATTATGATATTTTTGTGCTATAAAATTTAAGAATGGTGCAACAATTATGTGCAGAAATGCACACTAGTTTTAGGAGAATAAGTTTTATGAAGGGTGAGTAAGTGAGGGAATTGTGGCATCACTAAGTCTCTATATGTTTAGAAGTACCTTTTGTAATGGCACATGTTGAAAAGGAATATAACAAACAAAAGGGGGAAAAGAGAGAACGTGACTAAATAAGTGCATTTGTAATGTTTTCAAGGAAAGATCAAAACTAGTTTGTTTTGACTACAAGCAAGGTCGATACTCCAAATAAGTGCTTAAAATAAGAAGGAACAAAATGGTAAAGCTAAGGTGGCAAGTGAAAAAGCAATGAACTAGAAGTGGTTTTATTGTGAAAGGCACTTCCCCATAAGGGTTAGGTTTTTCTTAGCATACTTTGTTGTGCTAATTTATTTTCCTTTTGGAAAATGGTTCAAAATTTTTATAAAGAAATTATAGTTTGCAATAAAACTAATTTTGGCTCAATAATGTTGACAAACAAATTCACCATATATTGATGAGAATCATGAGAGGTACACACATGAATTGAATGTGTTTTGGAGAAAAGTGTAAAGTAATTTTGTACAATCCAACAATTACAAGACCAAATAGAAGACCATGGAGGGAAAGTATGGTTGAAGGGAATTAATAATATCTTGAAAGGCTTCTAATTGGTGTCATGTGTTTTGGAGAAAAGTGTAAAGTAATTTTGTACAATCCAACAATTACAAGACCAAATAGAAGACCATGGAGGGAAAGTATGGTTGAAGGGAAATAATAATATCTTGAAAGGATTCTAATTGGTGTTTTATGAATTTGTGCTATGTGCAAATCTCAAAAGAATGCCCTAGATGCCTTCAACAATTGTAGTATACAATACAATCTTTAAGATCAAAAGAAGGATTGTACGCCATGTAATAATACCCTAAATCAAAGAATGGGAGGCATCCTTGGAAACCTTAGTATTTTGTTGCATGTGAGATAATAATTTTATGGGAGGTTGCAAAGACAATGGGTGAAGAGAAGTCAAACTAAAATATGAGGGGTGGCATTGATTGCAATATGTGTTAGCATCACTAAACCATACTAACTATTATAAAAGTATAACTCTTCATAAGAAGAACAAATAATGCATGCATCAATGATATTCTACAATATGTGGCTGACCTCTAGAACTTTTATTAATGAGATATCCAAATAATATCTTGGAAGGCCTACTAACTATTATAAAAGTATAACTCATCACAAGAAGAACAAATGATGAATGCATTGGTGATTATTCTACAATATGTGGTTGACCTATAGAACTTTTATTAATGAGATATCCATATAATATCTTGGAAGGACTCAATAATATTGATTGGATCCAACTAATATGCTAGTGATACTGAAGTAGTGAATACCAAGTCATTTTTTTATGAAAGTAGCAATTGCTTGCAAAAAAATTTCAAAGTGATAGATAGAGGTTTGTATTAGAAAGGACGTGGTTGAACTATATAACAAGGAGATACATTTGAGGAAGGAGGTTCTCTTGTGGGAGGGAACCACCCAACAAAAGGATTGGATGGTTCCCAAGCACTAAGCTTCCTTTCGACACTTAGTGTTCTTTCATACCCTAATTTACATGAGAAAAGATGAATAAATTTTTGAACAAGTCTTAATACATAAGCAACACATGTCTAAAAGAGATTATGTTGGAGATTTCGAGTTTGATATGTCGTTATCGTCGGAGGAGGAATGGTTTTTTTCTTCTTCCTTACTTTTTTCCACTCCTATTGGGTTTGAAGTGGAATAATTGGTTTCGTCTGAGCCTCTTCTACCCAAACTATTTATTTTCTTGTTTCCTCCACTGGGGGAGATTTTTGGGGGATCCATAGTATTTAGAGTCGCTTCTACTTCTCCTACTTAATCAAACCAATACACCTTGGACTAAGGAGTGATCAATGCAAGCTTGGCTTCTTTTCTTAAATATGAAGTTTGAGTTGGTCAAGTGGGAAAGTGAGGGGGAGAGCTACCTTTTATTCTAGTTTAATTGGGATACTTTTGCAGAGATGGAGGTGCTTTCTCAATGTGTTGAGATGGGTCTGGTTGTTCATTCCAAGGGGGTCCTTACTTATCATATGGTGGGCCTCCATGGCTCTCATCCACCAAGTCGGTTTCCTTGAACCTTTCCTTACACATCTTTCCTTAGAGGTATCGGTGTAGTGGGTTTCTTATTCCTTGTTCCAAAGTAATCCCGATAATGGAAGGATACCTACTCATACTCCAACGTATGGTTCTATATGTACTCTTTCTCTACCAAATTTATCTCTGTTGGGAATCCTTTGCTAAAGTCCATATCAAAACATATGTGGGCGTAACTAGTGATGCACCTTTTCTTTGTTTCTTCACTCCTAAGATGAAACTTATCAATGCATCCCAAATACCTTGAGTGACTTATATCCCAAAAAAGTGTAGTGGGAGATGAGGTAGTTGCACCCAAACTAGAGCAGTGGAAAGAGAATTTATTGTTGGATCAAATGTAGGAGACAAAGCCTTCTTGTAGAGTTTAGATTTACTCCAAAACCATGACCCAGAGTTGAGGATATGGTATTGATCCTCTACAAGGTCAAATTCCATTATGAAAAAACAAGATTAGATATAAGCTTCTTCATGAAGATCTATTAGCTTAGGCCAAAGGCCATTAAACCAATAGACTAAGTTGTTATCCTTGTAGAATGCACATTGTATTGGTGCATCTTAGACTATAATTGGGGAAGGAGTTGAGGCTCCATTCCCCATTCTAAGATGAGGAGAATAAGGGGGTGCTCACGGGTTCCCTTGTCTGTGAAGGAAATCACCCTTGAAGCTAAGGAGGGGGCATTAGGCCTCGGGGAGGGCGACATTTCTTATTCTTTGGAAATATATGGCTTACCTGAAGAAGAAGGGGGATTGAGAGTATTTTCATCAGTTGGAGAGGAGACTGGTCTGGATGCTAGGAACACTATGGGAGTTATCCATAGGCACCAAATTTTTAAGCTTGCAGAAGATAAGCCAAGAGGGTTATTCATGTTGAAGATCCATATCTAAAACAACTCTACGTATTTGATATGGTATGGTTTACGGGATCGACCCCTCTGTGATACCAATTCTCCTTTAATAGATCTATGTGGACCGAGATCTGATATGTCGATGTTGAAGGTAACCAGAACTAGATCTTATTTGCACCAATGATTTACAACATTTGAGTCCAATGACATGGATCTATATATTTCTTTTATTTGTCTTCATTCTCCACATACATATCAATTAGGTAGTTTCCTCACCTGCATGCACATGTTCGGGCATCATATAGGATGTTGAGTTGATTGTGAGTGATTTTTTTTCTAATTTTTCTTATTAATGAGGCATAATATCATATATGATTCATTGTCAAACAAAAACTACCTCACTTGTGGGAAACGTCGGTTCGAGCCCCAATGATTTATGGTCAACCAAGTAGCTGGAAATATCGATCAGTTTTTGAGGGACCAAACGCTTGTTAGGTAGCGAAAGCATAAACGTAACAAGATGTTAATGGAAAATAAAATAAAACCAAGAACAAACTAGACATAGCAACAATCACACAATTGACATAGTGATTTACATGGAAACCAAATACGGGAAAAACCATGGGGCAATAATAATCGGTATTCTTATTATTCAAGGAAGAATTACAATATCCAATCACATGCATACAACCATCCTCTCCTCTCTTCCCACACATTGTGCTACACTACATTGCTTATTTTTCCCCGTCACCTCTATGGGTATGCTCGTATGTATAGCATCTATCAAACACTTAGACAAATTGATTACAATATGATCCACCGGTTACACAAATTGTTCATTGTAGTGTGCATGCATGCACATTCTAAATTTAGTTGATGTGCATGCTACCGCATGGGAAATTAGTTGGCACGTTTTAAACAATCTCCACCTTGAAAACAATTTACCAAATATATCATGCCCAAATTTATTCTTCACCTTTCATGCAACCCAAGAGAAGCCAAACACCATCACAGCTCTGCAAATTCTCTAACAATATTGTTACATGAACATGTCTACACGATTCGCTCCAGTATGGACCATTCTACCTCCATCAGTAACATGTCTTATAAACCGACATACTTGTCTCATTTTGATGTGTTCAAATGTTAGTCAAATGCACAACACTTTGACCACCACATGACACCTCATTCTGTACCTGTCCAAACTTACCCAATAGATCCTTGCATTCTTGGAAGACATAACCTGAGGTAGGTCTCCTCTTGTCTAAATCCCCTGAATCATAACCACGGACTAAATCACTGCAACAATTGTAGGTGATACTTGTGTTGTGTTTTTAAGATAATAAAGCACCCATTTCCATGCTCTTTACCTATTTTTTCCATGTGTCCACTGACAACACCAACTGCATGTGAAATATTGACAATTTCCAATCGCAATCATCAAACTTCCTACTAGCATATGATACTCGAGACATATAACCATTTTCTTCTTCATTAGTTAGGACATAAACCTGAAGAAAAACTTACAATGGAAATCCAAAGGGATTTTACCGGTTTCACATTATTCATACCGAATTTCCTGAGTATCTTCACCACATACTTCTGTTGTGATAACCAAGTTTACCATCCTTCATGTCTCTTTGTATTTCCATGCCCAAGATTTGTTTTGCCACTCCTAGATCCTTCATCTCAAACGTCCTAACCAACTAAGCAAACATGTTGATTTCAAACATGCTTGTGCTTGAAACAAGCATAACATTTAACATCAAGATAATAAATACACCATAAACACAATGGTCATAGTCACTTCTTGTAAAATTTGACTCACCATGAAGGAATCAAACATCTTGTACCATTTTTCTGGCATGCTTTAGGCCATACAATGATTCATGAGTTTGCAAACAAATCTTCCATTGCGATTCTAAACGAACCTTTCTGGTTGTTCTATATACATCCCCTTTTAAAAAAAATCTCCATGTAAAACAATTTTAACATCTATTTGTACTAACTCAAGATCAAGCAACACAACATAAATAAAAACAAGCTTTTAACAACTTGTGAGAAACCTTCATGGAAATCAGATGCACAACACTTCAACCACCAGAGAACACCTCATTATGTACCTGTCCAAACTTACCCAATAGATCCTTTCATTCTTGGAAAACATAACCTAAGGTAGGTCTCCTCTTGTCTAAATCTCCTTAATCATAACCACAGACTAAATCATTGCAACAATTGTAGGTGATACTTGTGTTGTTGTGGTTTTAAGATACTAAAGCACCCATTTCCATGCTCTTTACCTGGTTTTTCCATGTGTCTACTGACAACACCAACTTCATGTGAAATATTGACCATTTCCCATCACAATCATCCAACTTTCTACTAGCATGCGATACTCAAGACATATAACCCTTTTCTTCTTCATTAGTTAGGACATAAACCTGAAGAAAAACTTACAATGGAAAGCCAAAGGGATTTTACTGATTTCACATTATTCATACCGAATTTCCTAAGTATCTTCACCGCATACTTCTGTTGTGATAACCAAGATTACCATCCTTCATGTCTCTATGTATTTCCATGCCCAAGATTTGTTTTTCCACTCCTAGATCCTTCATCTCAAACGTCCTAACCAACTAAGAAAACCTGTTGATTTCAAACATGCTTGTGCTTGCAACAAGCATAACATTTAACACCAAGATAATAAATATACCATAAACACAATGGTTATAGTCACTTCTTGTAAAATTTGACTTACCATGAAGGAATCAAACATCTTGTACCATTTGTCTAGCATGCTTTAGGCCATACAATGATTCATGAGTTTGCAAACAAATCTTCCATTGCGATTCTAAACTAACCTTTCTGGTTGTTCCATATACATCCCCTTTTCCAAAAAACTCCATGTAAAACAGTTTTAACATCTAGTTGTACTAACTCAAGATCAAGCAACACAACATGAATAAAAACAAGCTTTTAACAACTGGTGAGAAACTTGCATGGAAATCAATACCTTCCAAATACCATTATACTACCAATCATGCTTTGAATCCTTCATCTTTTACTATGTTTGATTTTATAAAAGGAGATTCATCAAACATTGCATATTTGTCCATGATGATTCTTCGGGTAGTAGGATCCCACATTTTGCATCCCTTAACATCATCACCATATCAAAGATCTACCTGTTTGATCTAGGTCTTACTTAGAATGTTGATAAAAACATAAGCATCGCAACCAAATAATTTCACATTTGAGTGATCAATGGATGACATGTTCATACCTCTTCTGGAATCTTCCAGTATTTTGCAACCGATGGTGACCGAGTTACCAAATAGCACAACTGCTTCTACCCACAACTATTGTTGCAACTTTGCATTACTGAACATGCCCTTTCGATCCCATTTTCCTTGCAATAATTTCCAATCTCCATGGATATGAACCTACCTTCATCATATATTCTCAAGCACTTGATTGAACTCCCAATGTTCATTTCATTACAAATCTCTAAACACATCAGTGTTTCTACAAATCGACCTTTATAACCTGGACACATTGCTCCACCTTGAACTTTTCATTCAAACAACTTTGATCAAATCCGGCCAATCCAACCCAAGTGAACCTTTGTCGTTCACCTTCAGGGACTTCACACTAGAGTCTCAGTGCTCCACCTTAACATGAACATTCTCTTGACCAAATCCGACTAAGCCGACCAAGTAAGTCTTCACCGCTTACCTCCAGGCCCATTTACAATGGAGTTCAACAAGCCTTTTATAGGCTTCATTACATGCAATCCATGGACACAATACCATGGGCTACCCAAAAAAAATGGACTCCAAAAACCACGTGTTTTGACCTAAAAACTAGATTTAACACATTGACTCTTTCACCGAGTCAAGGTTAACCCAACATACATGCCCCCCCACATATTCAATCTACCTAAATCTATGTCTAGACTTTTTCATAGGTGACCCAATAAACCAGGGGTACGCATGCCTATCTAGGTCTCACAGATGTATGCCCATTTACATGCAATCAATTATTTTTACAACTCAAAAGTAAATACATTTGTTTTTCTTCACGGTGACTCAACCATCACCGCTCTGCAACATCTATACTATAGATAGATAAAATTTCATCAAATTCCATAGATGTAGCTAAATTTGCTTCTTTTGTGGAGTCCTCTTTGGATGTTTGTTGTCTTTTCCAACGATTCTTCTTGAGATGCCCAGATTTGCCACATAACCAACATTTTCCCTTGTTGTTATTGTCTTTTGACTTAGACCTGAATATACCTTTATAATCTTGCCCTCTTTTTGTAGATCGACCTCTTACCACGATTGCATCTGTTGTTGAGGTTTATTTACTGGATCTTCTCCTCGTCTCCTCAGACAACAAAGCTCCAATAACAATATCATAGTCAATGGTGTTTGTTGTGATAAACCACATAGATGTGACCAGATGATCTCGAGACTCAGGAAACAAACACAATAGTGTAATTGCCTTGTCCTCATCTTCGTATTTTACTTCCATACTAGATAATTGACAAATCGGAGTATTGAAAACATTTAAGTGATCAACAATTTTTGTACCTTCTTTCATTTGTAAGTTGTACAACTTCCTCTTCAAGAAAATTATGTTCATCAATGACTTTGTCATATAAATACTTTTCAGTTTGTTCCACAAACATGTTGTTGTCCCCTCTTCAGCGATGTTAAACAACACTTCATCTGCCAAACACAAATGAATGGTACTGAGGGATCTTGCATCCAGATCTTCCCAGTCCTCATCTGGCATGCTTGTCGGTTTATTTGTCTTTCCCGCCAACGTCTTTTGCAATCCTCGTTGCACAAGCAGATCCTGCATCTTGAGCTTCCATGGCTCAAAGTTATTCTTGACGCTAAATTTATCCACCTCAAACTTATAACTGTGCGTTTTCACCATTAGAACAAAGAACCGTCCAAACCACAACTTATACTAAACTGAGCCCTTTTAAAATGGAGGAATAATATTATGTTCAAGGTTAAACCCCAAAATATAAAATATTAATTAAAAGGCTAAAAAGAAACCTCATATATTTAATATGTAAGCTTTAAATCCTAATTAAGAACATCCACCTCAAATACTTTTATAAGGCATCCTCCCATTTAAAAAACGATCATTTTATCAAATATGTATTTTTCTAAATTGAATACGATCCTCTTATAATGTATTCAACCCAAAAAAATAAGCTTTTATACCTCATGCATGTACCTCGTGTTAATTTTTGTGGATTAAAAATCCTTTGACAAGGATATCCATGGGTGTCACACCCTAGATAAGGATATCCCGCGACACCTTTACAAAATTGTCACACCTTCTACATGGACTGTCTGCTACACTTTGCGAAAAATTTTAGTTTTTGAAGTGTTCCTGTTACTGTCGCACTGTCAAACAGGGACAGCCTGTGACAGTGTGATAAATTTGTCCCATGCAGATCTGTCTCTTGAACTCACTCATGTCCCCTCGGCTCGGCTAACTTCGCTCTGATATCCAGCAACCGAATTCTCTTTTCCTTCGCTCTCATATCCTTCAACTCTGCGCTCTGACACCACTTGTTAGGTAGTGGAAGCATAAATGTAACATTATTTTAATGGCAAAGAAAATAAAACCAAGAACAAATCACACATAGCAGCAATCACATAATGACAGTGATTTACGTGGAAACCCAATACGGGAAAAACCACAAGGCAATGATAATCGGTATTCGTATTATTCAAAGGAGAATTACAATAGCCAATCACAAGCATACAACCATCCTCTCCTCTCTTCCCACACATTGTGCTACACTACATTGTTTTTTTTTTCCCCTCGCCTCTAATAATGGGTATGCTCGTATATATAACATCTATCAAACAGTTAGACAAACTAGTTACAATATGATCCACCTATTACACAAACTGTTCATTGCAGTGTGCATGCATGCACATTCTAAATTTAATTGATGTGCATGCTACCGCATGGGAAATTAGTTGGCATGTTTTCAACAATGCTCTGGTTTATATGATCAAAAGTGTTGGTTCAAACTGCCATGATGGTTGAAGAAGCAACGAGTTTTAGACAGATAACATGATAAAGTTATGGTTGGATAATTGACGTTGAATTGATGCATGGAAAAATCTGGTTGAGTCATGATGGAAAGACCCGAGTGATCATTGAGTATAGAAATGAAGGAGGTGCCATGGTTCTTGAGCGCATTCACATTGTTCCAATATCCACTCAACACGATGAGACAATGACCAATTACCAGATCATTGTAGATATGAAGGAGAAGCATGTGATAAAGTCGGTGATTCTTGAGAAATACCTAGATGAGAACACCATATTCCACTTGAACCCATTTGGCTAATTTTACTACGTCTCTATGTTGTTAATGCAAGGCATAGGAAAATGGCAGGCAATTTGTTGAAGATATTCCATGAAATGTATCAAGATGGAGCCATGAGATACCACTAGTAGAGAGGACAAGGTTATGTTTAAAGTGATCAAGCGAATGCTTCTAATCTCAATAAATATTACACCGACATCTTTGTTATACAAGAACTAGCGCCATGATTTTAACATGAATCTGCTCCACGATCTTCCTGTTGTATGTTATCTTCCAAAGCACAGATTTGCTCCAATCTATCTATCTCTACATTCAATGTGTGGCACGGAGTGGTCTCCTCACTGGTAAAGACAATGGTCTTTTCTCAAATAAATAAATCTCTACCATGTGTTGAAACATCGAATGTCACTCTCCAAGATATCACTGATGCTCTTTCACAATACATTTTTTTATGAATGTTGAAGATAAGCACATAGTTTCATATGTTTTTTTAAAACTGAAATTGAATTTGTATTGAATTAAAAAAAGGCAGTGTCGAAGCTAGCATCAGCCAATTCAAAATTGGCTAACCTAGTTTGTGAGTTGTCCAAAAATGCTACATTCCAAGATTTCTTACATGAATATATTCTTATGAATTGCTTGCATAACAATAGACAAAAGAAATACATGATTATGTTGGATTGTGGGCCCGACTTCTTGTCACCATTGGTTGAGTTATTGAAGGATATTTCTTCTTCTTTCCCGCTACCATCCAAACTTATTTTGCATTGGTTGGAGTCCTTTCTATTTCAGCTTGTTCTAATTTGTCTTGATCTGATGGTTCTGTGTTTTATTTTCCCAGTGCCACTTCTTTAGTAGGATCTACCCAACTTGTTGATGGTTGCGGACTTAATTGACTCTATGTTCCTTGCCCGAATCAAGAGAGATTGGGGGGATATCTAATTCCTCTATCATTGGTTCCAATGGCACCACATTTTTTTCTTTTGATTCCTGATTCAAATCTAGGGGAATAGAAATTCCCTCCTTTACTAGTTCTCGTGGTTCCATATCTTGTTTATTAGCATGGATGTTCTTATTTTTTTTCTCATCCATGGGTGGATCCGAATCATTTGTCTCATCCTTGCAAATCACTCGATGTCCTAGATTGGCACCAACCCACCAAGCTGACTTATGTTGACACTTCCTAGCTTGCCTTGGCCTTTTCGAGCAATGAGATGCGAAATGTCTTGTTTCAAAACAAACTCTGCAGCGAAAAAAGACATTTTTGTAATCGATCTTTTGAGACCAAGGGTAGTTTCCACCAGTCAAGATTATTTAAGTTGGAAACCCTTTGTTGAAGTCCATTTCAACACAGATTGGGGCATATGTAGTGAGACTATATTCCTTTGGTTCCTCACTTCTAAAGTGGAATTTACCAAGGGAATTGTCAATGTCTCAGAGGGAAGATAAACCCCAAAGATGTAAAGGCATGTTCAGAAGTCTAACCCAAACCAGGGACGCGGACAATGAATCTTTCAAAGGATCAAAGGAAGGGGTCTAGGGCTTCATGCAAAGACCATATTTCCCCCAAAACCAAGGACTTTATTTTAATATCAGATCATTGTCTTCTTCAAGTTGGAACACTACAATGAAAAACCCTTAGCATAGGGGTAAATAAAGGCTTCATCTTTTAACTTGGAGAGCCAGAACACTGAAATCCAGTTGTGCAGATCGGCGGGGCGTAGCCAAAGACCATTGAAATGACAAAGTGAAATTTTACTATAAGGCACTACCATAGAGACAACAATTTTCCCTAATGATAGAGAAATAGTTGAAGCCTCATGCACCAAATGAGAAAAGGAACTAGAGGCATTCTGCATAATATCTTTAAAGAAATCATTACCAAGAGAACCAGGACCAGGAGATGTTGAGGGAGACGTCGTCATGCTAGAATTGTTTCCACCATGAAGAGAGGCACCACTCGAAGCAGTTGTTGTTGCTGGAAAATTGGATCCCACATATCTGGGCGAGCTTGAGGAGGAGGGCGACATGGAAATGGATCCGGTCGCCACCATGCTAAGGGAACTGCATTGAATCGCAAGCGTCAAAGACAAGACGAAAGAAGAGGAAGGAGCCATGTCAGGTCGGATCCAACCTGAGGGACTGAGCACGCAGCTAGGGAAAAACCCTAGCCGTCGCGACCTAAATCAGTCCAAACCTCATCACATGACTCTTTTCACTTCCTATGTACATAATTTCATATGTTATTGGTAAAACTCTAGTGTATTTTTTTTTTTTTAATCAGAGATAAAGTAAGAAATGTTTGGAATTAGTTCCTGAATCTTTTGTAAACCTTTGGTGATACACATTCATGCATATCTTGCATAACTTGGCATTTGTTGACCAATTATTACCATCACATTATTGAATTATCAAATTATGTATCTTTGACTCAAAAGTATTTTGAGCACAATTCTTGTGACTTTGATTAGCGGAGTATTGTGGGTGATATGGTTGGAAAACAAAAAACATTTTTTTCTTGATGTCAAATTGGGAGGTTTAATGCTAGTTTGGGATGAAATTGTTTTGGCATTCAACTTGTGAAAGGGTTGATGGGTTGATGGTATTATCATGATTGGAAGCTCATTTTCTTCTCATTGGAAAGTATAATAGAAGCATAGTTGACAACTTCGTGTGCCGCATCTATTAATAAAATTATATTTATTATTATTTTATTTTATTTGTGTTAGTGATTGTATCGTAGATCTGTTTGAAATTTGAATAAAGGGATCATAGGTACACCAAGAGTGCTCGTGTGCAATGGTTGATCATTTATTTTGAATGCTTGATGGTGGATATTGTATGTCTAGTTTTGCCACTTAAATATACAATTGCAACCTATCAATCAACACAATGCACATGGAGTTACAAGACATAAAAAAATTGATTATTCAAATCATGTAATAAGAAGGCTAAGAGTTGCTTGGAGCATTGTTAAAGATTCAATTGATTGATGCCAAAATCAATAGTGTTTTTAAATTGATCATTGAATTGTACAAATTAAAGGATAAGAGTCATTGAATTGTAAAAAAGGTGGAGTTGCAAACCCTTTCAAAAATCAATTGTGCAAAGACCTGCATGAAATCGAATAAGGAGGCTTTACATTGAAAATTTTAATCATTATGAAAGATCGCTTTGGGGTGCATTATTGGTAGTACTTGACACTCTAAGATTGTTAGCAACGAGAAAGCGAGTGCGACACATAAGAAAATAAATAAACAAGTGTGACACAAGCGAGCATGAAAAATAAACAATGGGTAAATGAGGAAAACATTTGCAAAACATTAATTAAGAAATTAAAGAACTACAGGGGTCCTTACACGAATTGAATAATTGGGTTGTTGATCTTCACAAACAAACTGATCTAAATGATAAATTGATTAAAGTGCTTTGATGGAGGCCAAAGAGTTACAACAACACCGTTGAACTTCCTCAATTGTCTACTTTAAATGTCAACTTGGGGTTTGTACAAAGTTGAGAGGTATTGTGCACTATGTGTGCAAACTCCATACATGCATCTATCTAAGATGGAGGAGACATGTTCATCCTAGGACTACAAGGGTTAGTTTAGCAAAGGAAAGGACTAATAAGCAATTCAATACTACTTAAGGAAAAGTTCTAATTCTACTTAAGGGAAAGATGAGGCTAGATGAGCCAAAAATGTGACTGAAACAATCTATGGAGAAATATTTAGTTGGCGTTGTGAAAGCCACCTTGCAAAATTATTCTTTTGTTGCATTGCTAAGGAAGGAACTAACCTAAGTTAATTACAACAGAAGCATAAAATCAATTACACACCTACATAGTTAATTACTACTTCAAATCTAGCTTTTCATTCCTTCGAAAAAGTTACAAGGAAACCTCCACAAGCTGCCTAGAAAACAACAGTACACATATACATAAAAACACCTCAAACTAAGTAAAACAAATTGTTGGGGAAGTACATCCTATTGTACTATTGTACAGCTTTCCCATACAGATTGTATGGACGTCGATACAACTGTGCCCGTATGATTGTACAGATATGTACCAAACTGTCAATATGACTGCATGGGACTGCATGTTGTTGGAAATAGGTTGTCTGCACTTTCTCCCGCTTTGTCGCCCAACCTGCTCAACTGCTCAAGTGTTCTCTTGTGTGTATGAACTCTCTATCTTGACTTGTCTTTATAGTTTTAGCTAAGACCAAAACTCTAATCTATTTTTGAGGTTACTCCAAGTATAAGTCATGCATGCATGAAATACACTTTTGAGACTTAATTGTTAAAAATAAGACTTTCACTTTCCACCTAAAGTCAATTACAAAATAGAAGTTACCTTTCGAAAATAAAATCACTTTTTGAAAACAACTTTTCGAAAAATATCTCAAACTAATCCCTTGTAAATGAGTTGAACTTGCACATAATAGATCTAGCTAGAAAATACCACACACATTTGCAAAGAGAAATTGAGAAAGAAGAAGAAAGAGAGAAAGAATGGAAGAATTCTCATTAACCGTATTCCACACTCAAAGAGTGAATATTTTACAATAGATGTAGGATACATGAGTAACTAATACGCCATAATAGTGATCTAGAGAGATCTAAACACACACTGACAGACACTCGAGTGAACTGCCCCCTAGTCCTAGTTAATCCATTCATGCAATCGTCAGTTAATTGAGACACGTGTGGAAGTGAGAGAGACACATGTCACTGTTGATGATAAAATCGAGGTTTCCATGCATGACTGACTTCCACTAATCTAACTGAGTGGTTTCCATGCATGAGTGACTTCCACTAGTCTAACTGAGTGTAATTGACTCTGAACTGAAGAGGAACACCCTATTTTGTAGGAGAATATTCTCTAGAGAGAATATTCTCATCTAAGGAATTGTTCTCAACATTGGACTGTAAAACTTAAGAAAATAATTATAGGTGAGTGTGTAATATCTCCAACACCCCCCCCCCCTGAACACTAGTAGGGTGTACATGATAAATGGGTCCCGGCAACCAAGGCCATGTTAGGTACCCATTGTATAATGCATATAAGAATGAGACACTGAAAAAAATGAGGAAAGAGGAAAAACCTCGTGGGAAAAAAAAAACCCCTCAAATTACAATGCATAAAAATAAGAATAAAAATGAGAAGGAACAAAAAACAGTTGCTAAGCAACCTTGTCCTTCATTCCAAGAAGACCTCGCAACTGTGCAAGTTTGTGCTCGTTGAATATTTTGTTGAAGATGTAGATGTCTACACGGATCTGATGAAGTAGATGCACCATTGAGATGTCCACACATATCCACTTTCTCTTTTTGTAATAAAGAAAATCCCAAAAGTTTGGATGAAATTTTGAAAACCATGCGGCCGTTTTCAGAAAAACGCTGAAATTTTTTTGATTTTAAAATGATCATAACTTCACTACCCGAACTCTGTTTCGGACGATTTTGTTTTTTGAAATTGGACATTTTCTCTAGAGGAATTCAAATATCCAATTTGTTTCTGCAAATTTTGCTTAGAAAGTATCATAATTGACTCTGATGTGCGCAGCTCTCTTTGTCTCATGAGATGCATGCATTGCGCATGAAAAAGTGTCTGCGTGTGACCCCTGAGATGCATGCCACATATCTTCCACGTGAAATTCAGAAAACAAATCTGAAATGGAGTAGACATCATCTTCAATTAATGGAATACAAATTTATGCAAATACTTGTGTAGAAGACTCTTTAGAATAAAATGTTTGGTCTTTTGATGGCTTCTCTTTTGGCTCTATCTGTTCAACCTCTCCACAAGAATGAATGTATTCAAAATCTTCTTTTTTCCCGAATAGAACCTCCAATCTGGTTCATAATTCATTTGGAGTGAAGTCTTGTGAGACATCACATACTTGGTGGAGAATTTCTGGAGAAATAGACATGCAAATATTTCCTATGGCCATATATTGTCTATTGAAAAAGTCATTTTTCTCATCGGCAGAATCAGGTTCTACTTTCGTTGTCATAGTTATTTGGTACAAGCCTTTGCATCTGAGCTAAAGCAAAAAAAATTTGCTTCCATTCCAAATAGTTATGAGGCGTGAGAAGTATTGTTGGTGAGTAAAACATAGATTCCATCTTTCTATGTTCTTCAATCTTCAGTGCCTGCAAAAATAATTTGGTGTAGCTTTTGATTAGCAATTCATCGGCTCTGATACCATGTAAATATGTTGAACCTGCACAGAATAGATCTAGCTAGAAAATACCACACACATTTGCAGAGAGAAATTGAGAAAGAAGAAGCAAGAGAGAAAGAATGGAAGAATTCTCATTAACCGTATTCCACACTCAGAGTGAATAATTTACAATAGATATAGGATACATGAGTAACTAATGCGCCATAATAGTGATCTAGAGAGATTTAGACACTCACTGACAGACACTGAAGTGAATTCCCCCCTAATCCTAGTTAATTGATCCATGCAATCATTAGTTAATTGAGACACGTGTGGAAGTGAGAGGGACACATGCAACTGTTGGTGATAAAACTGAGGTTTCCATGCATGAGTGACTTCCACTAGTCTAACTGAGTGGTTTCCATGCATGAGTGACTTCCACTAGTCTAAGTGAGTGTAATTGACTATGAATTGAAGAGGAACACCTTATTTTGTAGGGGAATATTCTCTAGAGAGAATATTCTCATCTAAGGAATCGTTCTCAACATTGGACTATAAAACTTAGGAAAATAATTATAAGTGAGTGTGTAATATCTCCAACATCCCTGTCCAAGTTATAGTTCTCAACATTCCCTCTTAGCGAGGAATGAATTCTGCACCAATCTAAGTTTGTCTTCAAATGCCTCAAACTTCCTTTTTTCCAAGGGCTTGGTCAGAATATCAGCTACCCATTGATCCGTGGAAATATACTGGAGCTTCACTGCTCCCTTCTGAACCATGTCTCATATAAAGTGATTTATGATCTCTATATGCTTGCACCTTTCATGAAACATTGGACTCTCAGAGTTTGATACAACTCTGATTATCACAGTAAATGATCGTGGGATCCAACTCCAGATCAAACAATTATGCAAGTAACTTGCAAAGCCAGATGGCCTTACAACTAGTCGTACCGACTGCCATGTATTATGCCTCTGCTAAGCTAAGTGCCACAAAAGTCTAGTTCATGTTGAACCAAGATATCATCGTTGATCACAAGCTAAAGCAACACCCTAAGGTGCTCTTCCAATCGGTTGCACTACCTACCCAATCTAAGTCTATATACCCCTGCAACTTCACTTCACCATGTCCAAGATATCTCAAACCATACTTCATTGTGCCCCTCAAATACTTGACCACATGTTTTGTTACTACCTAATTCTCTTGCCTTGGCTCCACCATTAACTGACTCAAGGTGTTCACTGCAAAACATATATATGGCTTGGTGTTGACCAAATTGTTAGATTTTCATTAGTTTCGTTAACATTAGATTTACCATAGCATTTTTATCTTCTTTTAACATTCAATAATCATATACTGAAATATATAAGCAGCAGATAAACAAGCACAAGAAGACACAAAGATTTATCCTGGGAAAAACCCAGCCAACTTTTCTTAGAGAGAATATTCCAATTCAACCATGAACAAGCTCTAATCACAAGAGCAAACCAACAATGAAGAACCCTAATAAAAAAATACTTATCTCTTCTTCTTGTCAAAACCCTAGCAAGGGTAGACAATTGGTCAACACCACAAAACTATTACCAAGATAGCACACCATAGAGTTGGCACCAAGATAGGCGCATCACTAGAACTGACACCACAGAGCTGGCACCATAGAGCTAGCGCCACTGGTAACTGCAACTGCTACTGCAACTTCAACTGCTACGACAATTGGCACAAAGCAACTGGGCAGCACCACACAACCTTAGCGCAACTCTTCCAGAGGTAGCGCTCAAAAGAGATCATCAAGAACCATGAAGAATATCCTTCCCCAAGTGGGGCACACTCTCTAAGAGAACCAGAAACCAAAAATAGCGAAACTGCAGTTGCAGTTGCAACTACCTAGTGCACACTGCAGAAGGAGAATTGTGTGGTTGTACAAATGAACTGACCCAGACTTGTATTTATACTAATCTAGGCACCTATCTGGGGCCGGCTTCTTATTCTGGGTCTTCATTATTTATGTGGGCCGATTTCTCTTCTTGAAAATTATATTTCCACTTTATTATTATTTCCTGTGGACCAACTTCTCTTATGTAGTCTTATATTTTACTTTATTCTTTTCAGGGGTGTTATTCAACTGTTCAATGGTCTTCCTTTAACTTCTTGGAATCTTCTTCTTCTCTAAGAAAAGTTGTCCAGAAAGAAATACCTCTCGCAACTACCAAAACATCAACACTCCCTCTTAGCTAGGGAGGTATCTTTCCACGATGTCTTCATCTAGTAGTCCACTGACTACTCTGCAATCAACTAGTAGCACACAGCTACTATCATGCCATCGGTAGCTCAAATCATCCACCACTGTCTCTATGACTATGTTGTGATCAACCAGTAGCACACAACTACTTCCAAGTGGCCTGGTAGTCTCCTTGGAAATCAACTAGTAGCACACAGCTACTACAATGACATCCAATCTGCTGCCAAGTCACAGTAGTACACAACTATTGTCTAGTGGTACAACCATCGTAGTAGCACACAGCTATTGTCCAATGACACACAGTCACCGCCAGTGGTACACAACCACTGTAGTAGCACACATCTACTGCCAGTGACACAGTCACTACCAGTGGTACACAACCACCGTAGTAGCACACAACCACTGTCTAGTGACACACTGTCAACACTAGTGGTACACAACCACCGTACTAGCACACAATTATTGTCCAGTGACACAGTGACTGCCAATGGTACACAACCACCGTAGTAGCACACAACCATTGTTGTTGCTCTGATACCATGTTAGATTTTCATTAGTTTCTTTAACATTAGATTTACCATAGCATTATTATCTTCTTTTAACATTCAATAATCATATACTGAAATATATAAGCAACAAATAAACAAACACAAGAATACACAAAGATTTATCCTGGGAAAAACTCAACCAACTTTTCTTAGAGAGAATATTCCAATACAACCATGAACAAGCTCTAATCACAAGAGCAAACCAACAATGAAGAACCTTAATAATAAATACTTATATCGTCTTCTTGTCAAAACCCTAGCAAGGGTAGACAATTGATCAACACCACAGAACCGGTACCAAGATAGCACACCACAGAATTGGCACCAAGATAGGCGTGTCACTAGAACTAACGCCACAGAACTAGCATCATTGGTAACTGCAACTGCTATGACAACTAGAACGAAGCAACTGGGCAGCACCACACAACCTTAGCGCAACTCTTCCAGAGGTAGCACTCAAGAGAGATCACCAAGAACCATCAAGAATATCCTTCCCCAAGTGGAGCACACTCTCCAAAAGAACCAGAAATAGCGAAACTGCAGTTGCAATTGTCTAGTGCGCACTACAGAAGGAGAATTATGTGGTTGTACAAATGAACTGACCTAGACTTGTATTTATACTAATATGGGCGCTTGTGTAGGGTCGACTTCTTATTCTGGGTCTTCATTATTTCTGTGGGTCGACTTCTCTTCCTGGAAATTATATTTCCACTTTATTATTATTTCTTGTGGGAGGACTTCTCTTCTATGGTCTTCTATTTTACTTTATTCTTTTCCGAGGTGTTCTTCAACTGTTCAATGGTCTTCCTTTGACTTCTTGGAATTTTCTTCTTCTCTAAGAAAAGTTTTCCAGGAGGAAATACCTCCCGCAGCTACCAAAACATCAACACAAATACATCAAAGAACCTATCAGTTGCATGTACAACGTGGGATCCACCAACTCTGAATTTGAAGTCATTACCTTCTTCGGATTATTGGTCATGGGTGTGGCCATAGGTTTGCAGTCCTCCATCCGAAACATGTTCATGCTTTGAACTACATACTTACCCTGCCCAAGAAAAATCTCCCTTGGTCTTTGCCAAACCTTCAATCCCAAGAAGTAATGCATCATGTCGATGTCCATTTCAAACTCAAGTGCCATGTCAGAAACAAATCATCTACATACAACACCAAAATAACCAAATCAGTCTGAACAAATATATAATATAAGTTATGATCTGCTTCACTTTTGGTGAAGCCCATACTCTGTAGATATTCGTCAATCTTAGAATACCATGCTCTTGATGCCTGCTTGAGTCCATATAAGGATTTCTTGCACACATGGAACTCCTTCCCACTTACCTCAAAGCCCAGAGGATGCTCTATATACACTTCTACCTCAATGATCCCATTAAGGAAAGTTGTCTTCACATCCATCTGTTGTATCCTCCATCCCATAAATGAAGCCAAGGACATAATTGCTCTAATGGAAGTGTATCTAGCGACTGGAGCAAATATCTCCTCATAGTCCACTCCCTCTTTGTGGGAGAGCCCTCTCGCCACAAACCTCGCTTTGAACTTCTCAATGTTGCCATCTGCAGGATGCTTGATCTTGTAGAGCCACCAAGAGCTCACAACTGACTTCCCTTCCAGTCTCAGCACTTGTCCCAGACATCATTCTTCATAATGGAGGTGTACCTCTCCACCATGACATCCCGCCATACATGTTGGTTTGTTTCCTCCTAAAAACTGAGGATCGGAATCTAGAATGATGTTCATTAATCCCATATAGTATGGAAACTTCTTTAGAGGTATGCTCTTTCTGAATGTGCTCCTAGGAGTCTCAACATACTCCTCAACATCCCTCAATGTTTGACTAAATCATCGAGGTCTTCTGACAAAAGTGGAAGGGGCTCCTATCTCCCCCTGTTCACTTGAAGGTTGTTGTACTACCCTGGAAATCACTAGTGACCTCAACTCAACCTTTGAAGCTTCTCGTTCTTCATCCTCTGCCACTTGAGTAGGCTCATGAGACTTCTTGGATGCAAAGTCTTCCTCAAACCTTACATCCTTGTTTACTATTGTCTTCCTTTGCTTTGGAATATAGACCCTATAAGCCTTTAAAGTCTCATTGTAACCCACAAACAAACCCTTTCTTCTAGAGTGTTCCAACTTGGTCCTCTTCTCTATTGGTACATGGATATAAATTGGACAACCAAATAAGTGGAAATGACTCACCTATGGCTTCACATCGGTGAATGCCTCCTTTAATGTCTTGTCTTCCAAGATCTTATGAGGACACCGGTTCTGGATGTAAATTGTTGTGTTACATGCCTCTGCCCAAATAATCATGGGCAAGTCCTAGTCATGTATCATGGCCTTGGCAACCCCTATCATGGATTGATTCTTCCTCTCTACAACCCCATTATGTTGTGGGTTATATGGAACTGTCAACTCCCTCTTGATTTATGCCTCCTTGTAGAAACCCTCGAACTCCATGGAGGTATACTCTACCCCATTGTTTGATCTCAAGACTTTGATCTTCTTCCCTCTCTAGTTTTCAACTAGAGCTTTGAACTACTAAAACCTGCTAAAAACGTCATTCTTGATCTTTAATAAGTAGATCCAAGTCTTGCAAGAGAAATCACCAATAAAGGAAACATAATACATGCTTCTTGTCATTGACATTGTTGACATTGGTCCACAAACATCTGAATGTACTAGTTCTAGAATCCCCTTGTACCTATGCTTGTTGCTTGGGAAAACAAACTTGGCATGCTTTCCAAGCGTGCACCCTCTACATACACCATGCTGCTCAATATTGAACTCTGGAAAACATGTGACTATCTCCCTCAAAATAGGCAACACCATGTGATGCAGGTGCCCCATCCTTTTGTGTCAGAACTCGCACAAGTTGTCATTATTATGCACCAAGGCTCAAACAGGTTCACCCTACAACTTATACAAATTACCTTCTCTAACCCCTATTACCTGAGTTGTATCTGGGCTAGAATCCTTCGACTTGATGAAGACTTGCTAGTTCTTGAACTCCACTACAAATCCTTTATCTTCCATAACCGAAACTGAAAGCAAATTCTTCTTGAGACCTAGTACAAACAAAACATTGTCAAAATCTAAAAACTTCCCCGACTGGAGTTGGAAGAGAATAGTACCAACTCTTGCTACTAGGTACATGGCATCATCACCAAGCTCAACCTATACTCTTGTGTCCTACTTCTTTAGACTAGAAAACAACTATCGCATTGATGTCATATGTCAAGATGCCTCGTTGTCCACATACCATGCATTCCTCGAAATCGCGTTGTTAGAAAGGAAAGATACCAATGAGAAATCCTTCTCGAACTTCGCAGCAAACTCGATCATATGAGTTTTTGCAGAGGCTACATATTTATGTCGTTGCTTCCCTTTACCCTTTTTCTTATATGGACACTATGATGCATAATTACCTTGCTTATGATAATTGAAGCACTTGATTTTAGTAAAGTCCTTATTTCCTAGTTGTGAGGTTGACTCCTCACTCTTTCCCTTACCCTTGTTGGGTCCTTTGCCCTTATTTGACTGACCAAATAGAACTAGGTTCTCTTCACCATCCTTCTTGTAGATCTTTGACTCCATATGAGTCTCCTCCTAGATACAGTCATCCCAAAGCCTCTCAAAGTCGGGAAGGTTTTCTCGAGCATAAATACCTTTGACAAATACTTCTCATGAAGATGGAAATCCATTCAATGCCACGTTCACTAGTTCTGTATCTTCAACCTTTTCTCTAACTGTTGCAAGTTGATCATGAATTTGTGTGATCTTCATAAGGTAATTGGTTACTGTGTCTGATCTAGTCATCACTATGGATCTAAGTTTGTTCCACAATATCATCTTCTTGTTTATGTTCAAACTTTGGTAGAGACTAACCAGGGCATCGAACATCTCCTTTGTTGTCTTCTTCTCAGACACATGAGGGATCAAATAATCCTTTATGGCACTCAAGATCATCTGCTTGGCCTTCACTACCCTCTTGTTGTGAGCTACCAACTCCTATGAATCTGTAGAAGTAGTTTGACGATATCTCAAAGATCATTATCTTCTAGTAATAGTGTAACCCTCACCTTCCATGATAAGAAATTTGAGGCACCATCCAATCTATCATCAAACCTAAGGCTAGTCGATGCCATCTCTGAGATCCACTACTCAAACTCCCAAATCTGAAAATGAAACTTTGAAACCCTCTCATTGTCAGTCCTCCTTCCCTACAGTTGCTTTACCACTGCAAATTCTAGAAAATATCAATCAGAGAAATAAACTCTAATACAATGTGAAAACTCTCAAGCCCTAGGTGACTAAAGTCCTTAGGATCTCAATCAAACAAATAGATTGTTGAATTTAATTAGTGCAGAAATAAATTTTAGACCATAGCATTAATCACACAATAGTTGGAAATCAAATAGCAAAAGAATAAAATCAATTACACACATACACAAGTAATTACTCCTTCAAATCTAGCTTTTCATTCCTTCAAAAAACTTACAAGGAAACCTCCACAAGCTGTCCAAAAAACAGCACTACACAAATACCGAAAAACACCTCAAACTAAGAGGAACAATATGTTGAGAAACTACAACCTGTTGTACTATTGTACAGCCTACCCATACAAACTGTACGAATGTTTGTACGACTCTGTACAACTATACGGATCCATACAGTACTATTTGTACGATTGTATGAACTTTCGTACTGTTGTACAGAACTATTCCGTACAACTATACGGGCTCAACCTGCTCAACTGTTCTGTGTGTATGAACTCTCTATCTTGACATGTCTTTACAGTTTTAGTTGAAACCAAAACCCTAATCTATTTTTGAGATTACTCCTAGTCTAAGTCAGGTATACACAAAATACACTTTCCAGACTCAATTGCTAAAAAAAAAGACTTAACTTTTCAACTAAAGTGAATTACAAAATAGAAGTTACCTTTCAAAATTAGAATTACTTTTCGAAAATAGAAGTACTTTTTTGAAAATATCTCAAACTAATTCCTAACCTAGCTATAATTCTCAACATACAAAATTGTACCAAAATTATAAATAACAATGATTTGGACAAAAAGTCGGTCTCCACCGATCAATATATTGTATCCACTATACAAATATTTTCCTGAATATTAAAAACATGCAGCTGCATAATGAACATCAATAGTGACTAGTGTGCCAGCTATTAGGAATGTGGCTTGCTGAGGGGATACACTATTAATACACATTACATCAATTCATGGGAATAATATTATTACTGGCTCAATATCTCAAGCCCCGACACGTAAAAAGCTCTGAAAATTCCGTAGATACTTGCATAGGAGTAATAAGGAATTGATTAATTTGATCAAAGAAAAATTTGCAGAAAAAAGAGCAGCAAAAGCTTTATTTTGCCAAAAACAACATGAAAATCCAATAAGCAGCATTAACCAAAGATTAATTAAGAAAAGCAGTTCTGACATAAAAGACGATAGAAGTCTTATGAGAATCAACTGAAAATTCATTAACGGTCTTATTTTATTGGGATTGACTTCCATGACAAGACAGAAATATGAAACTTGAATAACTAAGAAATAATACACCTTGTTCATGTTTTACATAATAAAAACATTGAACTTTATTAATCTGTCTTAAGGTCTCACAACTATGGAATGTTGAAAAACAAGGGTTGACACATGCCTCAGCCCAATCAAGCCCGAACATATTCATTAGTCATGAAAATCTGTAGATCATCAAGGAGCTCCAATGTGTGCCAAAAAATCCTTGTAGACCTACAAAGAACCATAAACCCAATCATTAACACTTCAATCTAATATGTAAAAACAATTCAGGGCATACATTTTTATGTGGGAAAGACATCAGCAAAAGAAAGGAGGAGAGTATTAATGTGGAACAAAATCCCATTAGTAAAGGAAACAGAGAAATAATAAGACCAACCTAATATTGGCCCAAACTACAACCATTAATTAAAACGTCTCTGCGAATCTCTATGTAAATCAATTAGTTACCTCGTTCTTCAACCAGACAGTTCAGCTCACTTTTTGGATAGAATTAAAATAAGTAATTAGTTCTGAAAATATTTGGGCCTTTGGTCAAGCGAAGCCACTATTATCAAGTACAAAGGAGACTGAGATATGCAGATTTTTAAAATGTGTATGGACATGTACAAACACTCTAGTATGAATCCATGGCAACTGATTACCATTATAATCCAGGGTATTTATTTGGTGACAGTCAAGTATGAGGAGCTGCAAAGTTGATTTAGAGCAGGAAACTATGATGAAGGACATGATTAGTTGGTGGATACGTCAAGGATGGCGTCAAGAATGGATTTTTTAGGGAGGCACATGCTTTCATTTTTTAAAGTATCCAAGTTTTTTTTGAATAATTTTTGCTATTATAATGTTATTTTGAGAATCCATAATTTTTGGATTATTAAAATTAGAAATTTACACCTACATCAACCTTAGAGCTCTTTGATCTATCCAGTCTTTATAGATGCAGCCCTTTTAGTTTTAATAAATATATATCATGTGAGATATACAATTCTAGATATTCACAACCGATCAAAGAGTTCAAAAAGTGTGCACACACTAGAGTCAGGAAGGGGGCCAGGCACGTGGGCATTGATGAGGAAGGGGTCATATTATATATGTATATATACTATATCTAATATCTACATATATAATTTTCTCTCTCTCTCTATATATATATATGAAAAAATCTATCTATGTGTACATTCTTTCATACAGCCTCAACTTTTGTTCTTGCAAACTCACTCTGGGAGTCTGAATGCATAATCCATGTGGGCCTAGTAAGCTCATGTAAGAGATACCCACAATCCCTGACAAACATACAAGACATGAGCCTTACAAAAATGCAAGGAGTGAGCCCTACGTGCCTACATTTATGTGAAGGTAAGCACCAAGAGGAGCAAACCTTAAACACATAATGACTTCCATGCATTTAGTAGTATATTGTCAATTATTTGACAAAGGCCAGTACCAGCGGCCTTCTTAAGCCCCGACTTTGTGGACTTGCATTGCATAATTCTTGTGGGTTCATAAGGCACAAATATGACCTTATTTAAATGAAAACTACAATAAATATAATATCCGTTAAGTATCATCTCATGTCAATTTTTTTTACACAAGCTTATACAAATGTATGTGCGTATCTATGAATATTGCATATATAGGACAAATCTACATGTTCATGCATCAATACCATTGTCAAGATCGCCAATCTGTTTAATCAGACTTATGAAAATAGAGGGTCTAAGAAGTATAATCCCTATGGACCTCTATGATATGAGTTTCCTAGACTTGCAAGGCACAAAAGGCATACACTACATAACTACTACATCCCTTGAGGAAACAAAGATTAGTCCAATGATATACAAATTGTATGGCATGTTGGTGTGATTGTACCCATATTATAGCATAGCAAAAGGAGAAACGAGAGAGTAAACTTAACACACTATTTCATTAGCTTAATTGCTACCCAATAGGCATAGGAATAACAGTATATACAACCCGCAAGTCTCTGGGCTCTCCACCAATTTTCTAACTTTGGTGGGATTCTCCATGCCAAGTGTTCACGACATACTTCTTGATGACATATCCTTAAAACTTTTACATATCACATACTCTCTTGCACATTATGACATTACACATAAATTATAATTGATTCCTCTCCAGGGCATGTCAAGATCGAGTAGAACCCATTACCTAGGACTTAAACATACCTTGGCCACACAAATCAACTATGTAGTCCGAAAAGACCATTACATTAATGTGACTAACCATGACCATATCAAACAATTATCATTGCTAACATGGTCCCACCACTCTACTCAACCACAATTATAAAGGTTAATAACTATACATGTCAGGGAGACTCCATAATCAAAAAATAAAATCGTATCTTTCCTACAAGGCCCAAATGGTTGGAGATGTGTTATATTCTTTTCATGCAGACTATGCATTCATGCACAAGGTGTTAGCTACATGTGGATTGTTCACTCATCCATGAGCCCTAGCTAGGGTTCCGGGCAATGCACCAAAAAAAAGGGTTTTCCTTTTGCTATTTATGCTTTTTGGGCCACAATGGTTTTCAACCCATTGTAATCTAAACCCAATTTAGGGATTAGAGTTGTAATCTAATATGAGTTAGTGGATTAGGGTTGTAATCTAATTTGAATTAACAGATTAGGGTTTTGGATGTTGTTGAATACTTAAATGTTGTATTGTGAACAATTAAGTTAGTACACTGAAGAAGATAGAGGTGTGGTTCTTTCCCAGTTAAGGGTTTCCGGTGTCAATCTTCGTGTACCGTGTATCTATGCCATTATTTACTTTTGTTTTTCTTAAGAATTTGTATGCATCAGTTCACTTGAAAAGGATTAAGACTTGCGCAAACAACCTACACTCCATACCGTTATAGACTTGCAAGGTACAAAGATCAATGCAAAATACACAAATAACCCTAAATAAAATATAATGACTCATACATAACATGTACCCTAGTGTCTCTATTATTTGATAGAAGCTCATACTCATGTCTTTGTACATACATAGACACAAACTAGTACTTAACCATGTCAAATAATAGCCCTAAAAGACCTCCACAATATATTTAGGTTGATTTTCAAACCTTATGGGCCCTTTGGGATCTAGAATCCCTTCAAAATATCGTATTTGATTTGCATAAATGAAATTAAAATTAAACAGCATTGAAAAAATCAAGGCATTTTTAATGGTAATTACAGTTTGAATAACTGCAAACAAAAAATAATGTGCATACTAGCTTCTATAATTAAAATTTTTGGAAAGCAAAAGTAATAGTGTCAAATTGATAGCTATGATTATGATTATTGAATTTGGACAACTTAGTTACTTGACTTTTATTTGAAAGTTGCTATAGAGAAGCATGCCCCAAGGTAAGGGCCTGCAACACATAGCACATACTTTATTCAACTTAAGTGCCAAGTCTAAGGGGTATCTATTCCAACAAATCACTCAAGATGCACCCAACCTCATCACTTAATTGAAACATGCCATTTAGGCAAGGTAGACCACAACACGAAAGAAACCATAGTGGATGGCTTTTAATATTCCATCAACCTCCTCAGTGAAGCAAGGCCTCATTGGTAGTTAATAGATTTAACATTCAATATCACTTTACTCAATGTTAAAAACCATTGATATAATGATGATAAATCAAGACACCAATAAGAGAAATAAAATCAAGGTCCCCCTAAATTAAAAAACTCAGTGTCAACATCAAATATAAGATATATGCCTCTTTTAACCTATTACAAATACGAAATTTTTTCTAGATTTTAGATGACTTAACTTTAGAAAAGAGGACCTTCAACCTACAAAAACAAAACTATGTTCCACCAAGTTTCGAGGATGTAGAGGCATGGGAGTGGGGAAAGGCACTAGAAGGACGTGTGGCGACAACCTACAAATTTTAGGAGCATCATGTGGAACGGGGGGCATTGTTTCCCTAACATAGGGGACCCCATATTTAAAATTATAAGAGAAATAAAAATTTGAAAGACATGAAACTACAAAATAATAAATGCAACATCTCAAGACTAATTGGAGTTCATCAATAAAAATTCATCATTATGAATTCAAATTTGTAAATGATAAAAACACAATTCATCAACCACCATTTTATTTGATATTTTGCATTGACCCAATGATACATGCACATCAAACTTTCAAATTTATAACTTCTAACAAACTGAAATACATTGATTTAGGTTCTATATAGTACTAAGTAACTACTGAAATAGTAAATTACTAAATAGTAAAGAGTCAAAGACTTAGTCATCGGTATCTAAAGCAAAAAACTAAATATCAACGATGGGCAGTGAAAAATAGCTAAAATAAATCAACATAAAATGAGCATCAAGGAGCCAATGCCACTGATTGCACTTCTACATCCATCTGTTGTATGAAGTCATTGGGACCATCAATGGGAGTGTCACTAACTGAATTGAAGTCACTCACATGAGTAATCAATGACACAACAACAAAACCATGTTGCACCTCATCCCGTCCATCCTCCTCTAGATCGACATCCCATCATGTTGTTGGTCCCCTTCAATACTTTGGTGTCTTCCTATGCACAAGACGTAGGGCATTATGCACTACAACTAGCTTCTAAGCTCTCCTAGAGGTAAAGTCTATTCCTCTTGATAGAGTGGATAAAGTTATATGTGGACCAATTCCTCTCTATTGTGGAGGAGCTAGCAATATGAGACAACAAGAAAATAGCAAGATATTAGATCTTTAGAGCATCATCCCCATGCACATCCCCCAACCAATTGGGTCATCCTAACCTATGTCTCTATGATCTTCCTTCGCATCAAGCTTGTCGAAGGGGCCCAAGAGACCTAAAAACTTAATCCATTGTCCTCGAAGTGCTCTCCCCTCCTCTGCATTGTACATCTTTGTAATGGCAGTGTGAAATCCCTTCTTGATCTCATGACCATCAATGGGTAGAATTCTACCAAGCCTTTCCATATACCATTTTGGGTTAAGCGCATACATTGTCATGTGCAAAGGTGTGTTCATTCTCTCCCACCTACATTAAATAATGGGTTGAATCTAGTTCATATAGAACTCTAAGAAAGGCTCTTTCTAATGAATGGTTGCCTTTACTTGACCCAACATGCTATCAAAAGTCTCGTATATTTCTCCAAGACTAGGAGCATCTATGTCACTGTAGCCTATGATCTCAACTATAGGACCTGTTTTCCCCTGCCCTAGGGATAACTAAGGAGATTGTGTCTCGAGCCCCACAAGTCCTAGACATGGAGTGTCGAGAGTCGGATGACTTGAGCATGGCCCCGGAGGGCCCCTCTTTTCTTCAGTGCAACCCCTTTATCAACAGCAGCAATATCCATCCCACCAACCTAGTCCTGAAGTAGCAGTAAGTCTTGCTCCATTAGGTAATGAGTCCAGGTATCATGGTATGTGTCACTCTGATTATTGAAGCACTTGAATATGTTGCATTGAATTCTCCTTCATTTCATAATGTTTGCTTGGAAATTATTCTCTTTAACTTGTTCATACCTGGAAGGGTGACATGATGCCCTAGTAAGTTGATCTCCCTTTAGGATGGGTTGCCACTGGGTGGGTCTATGAATGGTCATCGTCCATTCCTTCCATACTTACCACTTTCCATCTTTATTCCTCTCATTTCCCCCCTACCTTTGTTCGAGCATTGAGATTTGCCACACTAGGAAGGGTTGTACCTTGCCTTGTGAGAAGAGGGGGCTAAAGGCCCAAAGGGTAAAAGTAGCTGGCAAGAGTTAAAAGCCAAAATGAAACCTTTGAGATGCTTCGCCTAGGGATTCCCGAGAAAGCAGTAAAAAGCTTCTCAATAAGAAAACAGAACCCATAAGATAAATAAACACTCAAGGTATTAGTTGGTGGATGGGAGGTCTCATCATGAGTCGGCCTATTATGACCATGGGCATGTAGCGGTATGACACTACCATCTATCTTGTCACCAAACCAGGGTAGTGGCTCTTGGTGGCATAGCCAAGAGAAAGAGGGTCTCATCACGAGCCAGCCTTCTCATCTCCGTGAAATGCTTGTGGATAATGTTTTCACCTCTGGTCACCAAGCCAGGGCAGTGTCCATCAACTCTTCCCTTGAAGCATAAAAGAAAAAGATCAAAAGCAATGAAGCTAAGAATAAAAGGCATTGAATGGGCTAGGAAAAATGGCATCTATGACAAGGTGCAGCTCGCCCTCTACAAAGGCACCCACAGGTAAGATCTCCATTTCCCTGTTATCACTGCACTGCATGCCCAAACACTTACCCCACGCCACCTCACACACACTTACATGAACTAGATTGGTTCTCACCTGGGAAACACCCCAAACTTAAGGAGGATTAGCCCAATAGGACACCTTGAGACCTTCTCCAACCCTGATTTATTAAATTGCATAACGTCTTTGAGCATTTGTCTAGGTAAAGGGGGGTTTGATGCACATGTTTGGGTAATTTAATTATTGGATGTGATTTACATGTTATGATCCCTGTTACTTATGAACCCCTGGAGGGCGTACTTGTTGCTGCTGCAGGACTTTGCCCAGTGGACAGGTACACATGGGGGAATGATTAGCTCGAACCTCCATGGCGCTGAAAGCCCACAGATGGATGTTGTAACCCCAGCCAAGGGCAAGAAGACATCAGAGACTTGCACCAAGAAGAAAGAAGGAAGTTGCCCTTGGAGACACCCTGGCAAACCTAGACCCAGGGGGATCTTGCTCTTCCACCTGGACGTTGACCTTTGAGAGCCCATGACGTCACCATCATGACCCTGGATGTCATCCAGAGCTAGGGTTTTCATTTTGAGGGCAGTTGTGAACCGGTTGGCACGTGTGGGCATCATTCAAGGCCTTTGGAGGCCAAGCGTTCTGCATCTAGAGCCCAACGTTCCACCTTGGGGGTCCAACGTCATCCTAGAAGGGCATGACGTCACCCTTAGGGATGATTTTACATGTTAATTAATTTTATTTATTCCAAATTTGAATTTATTTGTAAATTGGCCAGGTCGGCCTTATTTTGACCTGAAAATTAATTAAAGGTCAAAATTTTGTATAAATAAACATAAAGTACATTCATTTTTTACATCACAACTCCTCACACAAGAGGAGAGGTCTGAAATTTGCGCCCTAGAAGGGCTCTTAGCTGAAATTGTGAGGCGCACTCTTGTATAAGGCTGATTTTTTGCAAGTTGCATCAATCTTGGAAGCTTTTATGGATCTTGCATGGTATTTCATGATCATTCTTGGTGCAAGTCAGTAAAATCTGCATTTTTGTCATTTATTGAATGGTTTATGTATGGTTTTATTTGCTCATACAAGATTATGAAATTGCATGATATGCTTAATGCTTGAAGTAAGGAACTTAAATTGCTACTTTCTTACTTTCTATTTGCCAAGCTTTTCATTGAATTGATCTAGTGATTAGTGAAACCATGGAGCCCTAGTCTCCTAGCACTCTAAGGTTTTGACCTAGTTATCTTTGCCTAAATTCTTATCCCATAAGAAGCCAAAGGAGAGCAAGGTGCTAGGGCCTAGAATTGCCTACACCCTAGTATCTTGTTTTCTTGAGGAAAATGCATAGGGGGACTTAAGTTACTACTTCTCTTATGCACTCCTCTTGAACTTTTGGGCACTATCAAAATTGATTTGCATCCTTAGAAGAAGCCATCCACTTGACTCCATAAGCCCTAGAAGGCACTAGTTTTAGCCTCTCTCTTATTGAAGGATTGATTGAACACTCAAACTCACTTCCTTGAAGATTTTGCTTACTTCTACTAACTCTTAAATAGACTAATTCACTAGTTAACTTGCTGCTGTTCCAAATCACTGCTACAGCCATACTAACCTACATTAATTTGTTGCATACACTTACATAACTTGTATCTAACTCACTCAGAAATTGCTTGTGACAATTGCCAAACAATCTACTTGATAAATGCTAAGTTTACATGGTGTTTTCTTGCAATTCTGAGCACTAGAACTTGCTGCTGTTACAAAAGATTGCTACAGCCATCTAACTGCAGCAAATTCTCTGCATAATTGATATTTAAGGCTAGCCATACATTGCCCAAATTGCTTGTGACAATTGATTATCATTCTGCCTAGTTAAAGCTACATTTTCTTGTCTTTTTCAAGCAATTTCAAGGCATATTTTTTGCAGCTGTTACAAAATACTTATTGTTGTTGTAAACTAATATATTGCTGCAATTTTATATCAGCTAGTTTATTTCTCGAAGGTTCATGGTCTTATGAAGCACTAACATCATTTTTGTACTTGAAAGCTGCTGTATTTTCTTTGTTGTCTTGTTCGGGGCAGGTACACTCCATTTTTACTATTGCTTCATCCCTTAAAAACCCAACGAACCTTTTGACTTGAGTGACCAGTGAGAGGGGGATTTTCTTGCATCCTTGCCTTAGTTATCAGCCTTTTGGGACACTGGGGACGTTTCCCCTGGGGTAATCTTGATATACTCCTAAATAGAAAGGGGTTTCCTATTAAGATGACAGTGATAGGTCACCCCCTGTTACGCCAATATTACATCACTTGCCTTGGGCTTTGGGCAAGTACACATTGTGCAATAACAGGACCTAACAATGACACCAAATAATTGCAATCTACCCACCAATCATTATCCAATACCTAAACCCTAATCCTTCTTCTCCTCATCTATCTTGAATTCTTTGGAATCGCAACCATGGCTTGCTATGGTGATTGCACATCCAACATCCTCTCTAGTAAGAGGTAATAGTTGGCATATCTAGTAGCTATGGTGAGCCCTATACAAGTCTAAGGAAGTGTGGTAGTTGCAGATAAACATATGCACATCTCTCGTCATTGTAACCATGTTGGATACCCATTAATTTTTCTTAAGTCTTTCAACACATTGTCAAGTGGATGCACACAAGGGGTCCAAAAAAATGCTTGTATTTACTCTAAACTAGTAACCATTGTTAGAATATAAGGCTTACATGTGTAATGAAGTCACTTTTAATGACATTAGGGTTTTCGTTTATTATTAGCTTTAGGGTTTTGGACAATTATCACCTCTCAAACTCTATACAAGAGAGGCGAAGTAATTGTGTCAATTAATTGTGTTATTGTGTGTATCTTCGTCTGAACTCTCTCTAGGGTTTGGAGATTTAGGAATATAGCTCAATTTCGTACTATGGTATCAAAGCATGGAAATTGGGAATCCAAGTAGATAAAGAAGCATGATTTGATATTCGAGTTGCCTTTGATACTT
>ML830193.1:74836-98489 GCA_009831015.1 Picea engelmannii | reverse complement strand
CTGGATGAATGGGGCAATTATTTTCCCATATTTGGAAAGTGTGAAGAGGACAACCCTGCTCAGCACCTCAGTGAGTTTCATGAACTCATGCGTCAGTGGGAGATACATCATGAGGATGTGTTACTGAAGATGTTCATGTTCTCATTAACAGGGGATGCGCGTAAATGGTACCATTCTTTACCCCCTGCTAGCATCTCTTAACTCCATGGATTCCATGCAGCTTTCACCACCTATTGTCAGAGGCTATATCCCCCTGAATTAATTTGTCATAATTGTTGTGAGGGATACCACAACTCTATACAAGAGAAAGATGTTTCTGACGAAAGCTGTGGGGAGGATCTTGATGACCTGGATCAGAACTCAGTCCCTTCTCCTCCCCATTCATCTGCATCCGAGGCAGGTTATGAAAGTGATGAAGTTCCCAGGGAGGAGGATGGCGCCCTGAGTAAGCTGATAGAGCAGGTGAAATATCTCTCTGCCGAATTAGAAGGGTTGAAATATGAAGACTGTGCAGAGGATTTTCCATCCCTTGAGGAAGACGCTCTGAGAAACTCTTTTGAAGAGATTGTTGAAGATTTATTAGGTGAGTTAGCATTTGCCCCCGACGAGCTTGTTGTCTCAGATCAAAACGATGAAGTGATAGTTGGGGAAGAGGACTGTTCTCTTTTTCTTCACGATATTTCCCATGATGTATTTACATTTGGGATTGAAAAGGAGGATCTGTAGATCGTTCCTTTTTTGCAAGATGAAGAAGTCTGGTGCTCACCCAGCTTTAACGACTATTCAGTTGAGGAACAACAGAGCCCCACATCACAGATTGATGACCTGGGTAGCAGCCAGCCCGTGTATGACAGCTATGAATCAGGTTCCGAGCTGGACACCCAGAACTTCCAAAAGAAGACTGCAGAGCCTTCTCCTCTGTTCACAAATGAAAGACGATGCGAGGAAATCATCCCCCCTGAGCAACAAATTGAAAAGCAGAGCCTTCCCACAGGTCCTATCTATGATGATTATGAATCTGACCCTTGGGAGAGCCAAGAAGAGGCACCAGAAGAACCAGAGGAGCAGTCGAAGATGCAGTTTACAGACTGCGCAGAGCCAGTGAGCGAACAACCACCACCTGAGATCAACGGGCCTACTTCATTTATTCACCTGCCTGTGGATAGCAAAGACATTCGGTCGCGTGTGAACAACTGTGTAGCAGAAGAGGCTGTATTTCGCCAATTCCTTGGAAATGGCCACTCATTCGATGACCCTGTCAGCAAATACATGGAATGGCATTTCTCCTATGCCTTGGAGCCGCCCTATTTCATCTCAACTCCAGCTTGTAAGGAGGAGTTCATGAGTGTAACTGTTATGTTGTCACGGCTACACCATCTACTGATGATCATTGACAGAAGGAAGGAGCTTCTATCCAGGAAGCTGCTTGGATGGCTATGGTGGAAGTTTTCTTTCACCTAGCCCATGTAAAATGTTTTATTAGCATTAGGACTGTATATAAATAAGCTCCTTTGAGCATGTAGCGTTTATTTTGTTTTTCTTTATTTTTTCGGCCTATATTTTCAGAAGCGGGATGTTTTGAGCTTGACTCCATAACCCAACAGCAAGGCACTGAAGCTGCGGAATGAGTTCTTAGAGCATCACAGGGATGACTCTATCCCCCATGGAGCCTAATGTTAGCGACATTTCTTGTACATGGATGTTTTCCTCTCCGATTTGAGGCCTATGATGTAAACGCATGGAAGTGGGATTTCGAAAGCCGGTCAGGTGAGTTTTATTCAAAGGCCGCAGCCATAAGCGTCGAGTGCAGCGCACATAAGAGATTCGTTTCGGGCCCAAGTCAAGCAAGCGATCGCTTCGTTTTCAACGTTCAAGATGCATCCAGGAAATCAGATCACCGGTAGGCGAGAAATCGCGATTGGCAAAGCTGTGCCGAGGTTAACGCATTTGAAAGCGCCCATCCATTCAAAGGGGACACCTGGCGGCAAATTGAGCCATCTCGGTGTTTCGCCCATCGCGACTCTAAGGCGCAAAAGGCAGCTTTGTTATATCCCGATGCGTGAGGTGCCGGGAAAGTCTCGGACCCGGGCCCACCGCAGCATCAAGAGAATTCAAGACCGTTAGATCTCAGAAGGATGCGTGGCACCAGATCGAGCCACCTTGGCGTTTCGCTCATCATGATTTTAATCAACAAAGGTTAGCCCTTTCATATTCACGAACGCCGAAAGCGAGAAGCTGGGGTCCGCGACGCCACGAAGCATTTTCAGCCATCCATCAAAGAGGGACGCATGGTGCGCGATTAGGCTCCATCGCCTCCTCGCCCTTCGTAACTTTGAAGATTAAGGACTAACTCCCCCCAGCCGCGAGTCGCGAGGTGCCGAAGGCGTCCAGAGCCTGGGCCCACAGTATTGCCGAGAAGATCTCAGACGTCCATCTTAGGCGGACACGTGGTGCGCGATTAGGCTCCTCGCCTCCTCGCCCCTCGCAACTCTGAAGATCGAGGACCAGCCTCCTCCCACCTACGAGACGCGAAGTTTCGAAGGCGTCCAGGACCCGGGCCCACAGTATTGCCAAGATGATCAAGGCCGTCCATCCAAAGGGACACGTGGCACGCGATTGGGCTCCTCTCCTCCTCGCCCCTCGCAACTCTGAAGATCGAGGACCAGCCTCCTCCCAGCCGCGAGACACGAAGTGCCGAAGGCGTCCAGAGCCTGGGCCCACAGTATTGCCGAGAAGATATCAGTCGTCCATCTGAAGCGGACACATGGTGCGCGATTAGGCTCCACGCCTCCTCACCTCTCGCAACTCTGAAGATCGAGGAGAAGCCTCCTCCCATCCACAAAACACGAAGCGACGAAAGCGCCTTTGAAGACAGGTACAAGGTCGCATCCCGTGGTCACTTGAGGGGTGATAGAAAGAACTGTGCAAAGGGCCGAAGCGCCGGGTCTGGCTGCAGAAGGGATCACTGTGTTCTCCAGGTGCCAGTTCAACTTGATCTCAATATTGTTTCTCGCTCGAAGTAAATGAAGGTAAGGGGGGGGTAGTTGAAACCTCTCCTCAGTCATTAAGCGCGAAGTATGGAGGGCCTGGCGAATGGTCTGCTCGAGAGGGTCCTGTGTACCCATTTTTCCAGAGAGACCATGTCAAGTTCTCGACCAGCCAGAGGAGGCCTGCACACGCTATCTCAGCATTTACTGGCCCAACTACTCTTTCCCTGCAGAGGCCATGTGAAGTTAAGGAGATGTCTGACGAAGGGCTTCCACCCGAAGATTGATTGAAGAGACGCTACGCCTTGGAGGGCGAGCGCGCCTCTGTTGGGAAAATCCGCTCAAGTACATGTACTCAGTTTTGGTATTTTGAAAGGGATCGATCGTTGAGCAGAGCTCCCGGTTGTAAAGTTTTAATGAAGCATTGTTGCTCTGGTTATGTATGAACTTTTGAGACTTCTCACCTTATGAATGCCAGTTTTCTTTCATGCCTTTGTTTACACTGTGTTAGAGCAGCTCGGAATTGGAGGATCCAGTCGAGCTGTAGCTATTATAGGATGATATTGTAATGGATCACTGTAATAGTTGCGCTGTCTCTAATCAGTTCTTGTGATTTTCCCAGCGCTAAGTGACTTGGAATTGGAGGATCCAATCAAGTCCCCTTTCAGTTCCTTGAGACCCTGAACCAAGCGGATCTTGCATTCATAGTCTTTCTTCTGCAAACTACCGAAAGCCTGTTGCCCAAAGTTGTTTGTTCACCTTTCTTACTAAGTCTTCCACCTGTTCATCTTTTGATCAACCCCCTGGCTGAAGTTAGGTCGAGACCTCCTTTGTTACTTACGTACCAGACCCAGTCCCTGAGTTAGAGTAATATCTCCTCAAGTCTTTATCTCCATTCGATCACCCCTTTATAAACAATTCATGACATTAAACTGATGGGTGTCGGGCTTTGCTCCTGCAACCAATCTAGGAGTGACTTCCGATGCTAACAAGGGGAAACTCAAAACAACAAAAAGAAGAAACCTCCACCCAAAAAGAAATAGAAATTGAAACTGGAACTCTGGTTGAGGAAACCATAGAGAAAAACATAGAATCAGGAATAAAACAAACTGAAATTGGATTAGAAGGGGATAATACAATACGAGAAGAACTTAAACCATTTATCATTTCCCCTTCAAAACTAGGAAACACTACATACCAACAAATTCAAATTCCTGGTGATCCAAAATCGGTCAACATTGTTAATCTGGAAAAAGTGCAAGCTATTTTCGAGAACCCTGACACTATAGTTTCGCAAGTAACAACTACAACTGTTGAATTAGAGGTAATAGGATCCTCAAAAGGGCCAATAGGAGATAGTTATTCGTTCAAAATGAATCCAACAGCAAAAGCAGAGAGGTGGGATTTCACACATTCACCAAAGAAAGATCAGATTGCATATACAATTTTTGGTAATCCTTTTAACATGACAGAAAGGGAAAGAGGGAGAGAATTGGAGAGAAGAGAAAGAGAAATGGATAGAAGAGAGAGGGAAGAAATTCATTTTGAACATGAAGAAGAAGAACAAGTAGAGAATGAGCCAAGACCAGAACCCACTTTTGGGTTTCCAATTTTGGATTTGGTCCAAAATGTCAATATGAAAAATATCCCACCCTCGGCACTACCAACCTTTTATGGGATAAGTAGTGAAGATCCAAATGTCTTTCTTTTCAAATTTGATATCCTGTGCAGGAGTTATAATTATCTCCAAGATGCACATAAGTTGAAGTTGTTTCCTGCTACCCTAAAGGATTCTGCATTACGTTGGTTCATGAGTTTAGGAGAGTATAGCATTAGATCTTGGGAAGATATGAAGGCAACATTTTTAAAGAAGTACCAAGACTATTGTAGACCCAAGGATTCTCGAAATGATATTTTTAAGATGCAACAACAAGATGATGAGAGCCTTGAGGATTTCCTATAAAGGTTTACATATACTCTTCAAAAATACAAATATAATGGTCTCCAAGATGAAGCAATCAAAACTCTTTTCTTAAAAGGGGTTTTAGATGAATACATTGACACTCTCAACTTAATGGCTTCCAGAGACATTTATAAGAAAAACTTTGAAGCACTCAGTGAACTATGTATAACTTATTCGAGAAGTAGGGGGAAAACGGTAAAAAGCATGAGAGAACCTGTCAACAAAAACACCAGAGTACCCACATCTGGTGGAGTTACTAGAATTGAACTCGGAAGCCTTTTGGAAAATTTTAAAACAGATATTTTAGGAACAATTAGTTCTCAGTTAGACACTCTGAAGATTAAGAAAAAGCAGGAAGAGGAAAACCCTGTATTAAGCATATTCTGCCCGAAATGTAGAAAAAGGCATCCTTTATGGGAATGTCCTTTGGACAGTATTTATGTATGTGGAATTTGTACTGAAAATCATGCAACAGAAGATTGTCCACCCTTACCAGGACTGCAAGCTATATACAAGGGAGGGGAAGCTCCAGTAACTTCATCTGCACCTAAGAGGCCTTGGCAACTTAGGAACCCGAATATGTATCAAGAACCATCCCCACAACATTCCGGCTACTATCCACCTTTTCCTCAACAACAACAACAACAACAACAACAACACCCATGGAACTGGCCAAATTGGCCACCACAAAATGTTCATGCTCAACCTTGGTATCAGGGATGGAGAGAACATAATTATGGAAATAACCAACGACAACATGAGGTACCAATTCCCCAGAATCCATGTACTCAATACGCTCCAAACATGCATTAGTTATTGCCTGGATTTACTCCACCTTCTCTACCACCTATTCAACAAACTCCTCAACAGTTTCATAATCCACATCGACCCACCATATTACTCGCTCAACCCATTCCAAATCCTAATAACAAACCACCTCTGCCACTCCATAATGTTGATTTTTAAAACTTCCCAGCTTACACCATAAACCCCATTTTCGTACAAGAAATACAGTTGAGATCTGGGAAAACTTTAAATAAAACTCAACCTGTAAAAAGAACAGCACCGAAGGTAATTATCCAAGAACATGAAGAAGAACCTGTAGATGATTTATCAAATGGAGTACATTTAAAAGATGTCATCATTCCAAAGAATAAAGTATCTGAATCACAACAAAAGATACAAACTCAGGTTCCGTGAACACCTCCTTTTCCTGAGAGGTTGCTTATTGAAAAACCAATTGCTCAATCTGAGTTTGACATCATAAATGAACTAAAAAATATTTGCATTAAGATTCCATTGTTACAAGCAATCAAAGATGTTCCGATCTACGCCAAGACCATTAGAGAACTTTGCATTAAGAAACCGGGTTGGAAACAGAAAGATCCACCCACGATACACTTGGTAGGCCAATTATCGAATTGTATCTCTGAAGCTCCTAAGATTGTGAAGTATAGCAATCCCAGGAACCCAATAGTATCAGTTACTATCAATAATGTTTCTATTGGTAATACTTTAGTCAACTTGGGTGCAGCCATTAATATAATGAACATCAATATTGTTGAGTTGTTACAACTAAGTCGATTCCTTTACCCTACCCCTACAGTTCTTAAACTTGTTGATAGAACAACTATAAGACCTTTTGGGGTCCTTGATGACATTCTTGTTACATTAGCTTCGTGGGAATATCATGTCGACTTCATGATTATTCACTCAAAAGATCCCACGAAAGGTCATCCAATCATTTTAGGAAGACCTTGGTTGGCTACAGCCAATGCTTTCATAGGATGTCGTGGTGGGGATATGTTCATCTCAAATGGCATTTCTTCGCAGAAGCTTACTATTTTTCCGCCTGCTCAACCGGTTACAGAAGAATTTTGGTGGCTAAAATGTCCATATCACGAGAATGATGAGGAAGAACCTTTATTCTTTGTTGATGAATTTCACGCGTTACAAGAACCAACAGAGGATGATATTTTGAGCCAATTTCTTTCCATGACAGAAAATGTCGAATTTCCACAAATATATTTTCAATACGATCAAATTTTCAAGGAGGAATTTCAAGAACGAAGTGAGTCATTCATCTTATCTTTACCATCTATGGTTTTCACCATTAATGAGCATCCAGGATCATATACCATTCCAGTAGAAATTAGTCCAGGCAAATGTCTATACATCAATTCTGGATTAAGTCTCAACCAACAGGAGCAGTTAACAAATGTTTTGAAAGAACAATCAGGAGAATTTGCATGGGAGTACACTAATATGAGAGGAGTGCATCCTGATACTTGTATTCACCACACATATATCCAACCAGATATAACACCAATAAGACAACCACAAAGGTGTATGAATCCAATCCTAAAATATTTTGTGAAAGAAGAGTTACAAAAATTATTAAACGTGGGATTCATTTATCCAATTTCTGATAGCAAGTGGGTTTCACCCCTTGTTGTGGTACCTAAGAAAGCAACGGGGAAATGGAGAATGTGTGTAGACTTTAGGGATTCGTACACGCTCTAGGAGGAGTGCTCGGACAAAAAGAAAACCAACAAAATTATGTTATTTACTTTACTAGCAAAAACCTTACTCCTCTTGAAATGAACTACACTGTGACAAAGAAGGAATTTTTGGTTGTAGTTCATGCCATTAATAAATTCCGGCATTACATCACTGGGTATGAAGTTTTTGTACATACCGACCATTCTGCTATTAGATTTTTGATGAACAAACCAGATACTACTAGAAGGATCACACGATGGCTTTTGTTACTTCAAGAATTTAACATCACTATAGTTGATCGGCCAGGAAAAGAAAATTTAGTTGTGGATTTTATTTCTTGGATTCCTCAAGTCAGTACTGACATTCCAGTGAATGATGATTTCCCTGACGAACATCTATTTTCGGTAGCTATCAAGACCCCATGGTCTGCAGATACGACAAACTATTTAGCTATAGGGAGATTGCCAGCTCATTTTTCATCACCACAAAAGAGAAGAATTGTCCAGCAGAGTGCTTATTACTCTAGGGTAGGAAGTGATCTTTTCTATACAAGTCCTGATATGATCATTAGGAGATGTGTTCGGGAAGATGAGATTTCCGATATCCTTCAGGCTTGTCATGACGATCTATGTGGAGGACACTTCTCTGATAAGAGAACGGCATATAAAGTCTTACAATCAGGATATTACTAGCCGACACTGTTTAAAGAAGCAACAAAATATGTAAGAAGTTGCGATAGTTGTCAGAGGATGGGGAGGCCTACCGTAGCAGATGAGATGCCCTTACGACCTCAGGTTGTGATTGAACCATTTGATAAATGGGCACTTGATTTTGTAGGACCGATTTCCCCAATGTCTAGGAAGAAGAAGTACATCTTGGTTTGTACAGATTTTGTGACCAAGTGGGTAGAGGCAAAATCCTTATATCAAGCAACTGATAAATCAGTGGTCAAATTTATTTATGAAGATATATTTACCCATTTTGGTGTTCCATGAGAGATTGTTATTGATCAAGGTGCTCAATTCACCTCTAAACTGATGAAGGAGCTCACAGATAAATATGGGATTAAACACTGTAAGTCTTCCCCATACCATCCGCAAGCCAATGGGCAAGTGGAATCCACGAATAAAGTTTTAGAAGCTATTCTGACCAAGACAATACATTCACACCATAAAGATTGGGCGGATAGACTTTTAGAGGCTTCGTGGGCATACAGGACTGCGTGGCGAAATACCACTGGTCATACCCCTTATGAATTGGTATATGGCAAGCAAATTCTCCTTCCCATAGAATTTCAGATTCATACCTTCCACATAGCAGCAGAATTGGGTTTAAATTTGGATGAGGCACAGAAACAGAGAGTTATGCAATTAAATGAATTGGGAGAAATTAGGCATGATGCTCTTCAAAGAACTATCCTCATACAAAATCAACGTAGCAAATGGCATGATAAATACATTTAGAAGAAAAATTTTCAACCAGGGGATTGGGCATTACTATTTGATTCCAAATATAAAACTCTTAAAGGAAAACTTACGACACGATGGCTAGGACCTTATGAAGTGGAAACTTTTTTTGATAACGGATTTGTTAGAATCAAGACCATAGATGATTCTAAAAAATATTTTGTAGTAAATGGACATCGATTAAAAGTATATCACAAACCCTTGTCTAGAGATGTTTTTCTACGGGAAATATCTAAACAACCAGAAACAAAGATAGTAGGAGAAGAGTCTTCTCCTCCTACTAATCCTTGATCATTTTTTTTCCAGAATTTTGTAAATAATAAAAATACAAATAAATAATTATATATATATATATATATATATATATATATATATATATATATATACTAAAAAATTTGAAAGAATTTGAAAAAAAAAAAATCTTTATGAGTTTTTGGATATGTTGATATGTTGTTTTCAGTTTTACAGGATTTTTGAAGCAAGTACAGAATTGAATTTCATCACATTTCACAACAAGTAAGAAGGTAAGATTACTTCATTTTGCGAAAAAATTTCATCAGTATATACTGTCTTGTTTTAAAATTAATAAATTCGAGCTTGTTTTCTCCCTTTGAATTGCTCATTAAAGTATGAAAGGGGCATTTATCGGGTATAGGATTATTCTTTACCAGGCCTAATAGATTGTGATGGGAAAGAAACCCCCCTAGAGTTTTCTTTTAGTATTTTCTCAGACTCTCAAAACATGAGAAAGCAACGAGCATATACTAACTTGGGCTCGTAAAAATCCACAAGTAAGTAACTATTGTTCCACCAAAATCATTTTCTGCAAAATTTATATTTGCACTCGTGTTGGATGATGTGGGATACATTAAGGTCCACCTTCCAACAAGTCTCACTCCATCGACATCAACACCTTATCTGGAGTTGAGATTAGAGACTATTTAGTACCTTGGAATTTGCATGCCTTAATGGCAGATTTCCTTACTAACAACCATGGGAATACATCAATGTCTCTTGGTTGATAGATCCTACAGGTGACTCGACACCAAGACCTTTATTTGTACCTGTTAGGATGTACTATAGGTACCTTGAGGCCCATTGACATCAATGGTGGGTTATCTCGCATTGGTTAACAGCATTCATTAATCGTCAGTAATCCAGTGATTTATTTTTGTGTTCGACTTCAGAACATTTATTCACACAAATAAGAATTGTACCATGGGTTAAAGCTTTGAAGTTGTTGTAGAAGACATGATTTTGGTTGATTCCTTTCAGGAATAAAAAGGAGATAGGTTCAGGGATAGCCAGTAGTTATTTTTCTTCAAAAAAAGGAAATCTTTTGTATCTCAGCAAGGTTCTGTTGCACTTTCCCAGCTACAGTAGTTTCCAAGTACAGAGCTTGAAGCTCGACAGATGGCTTGTTTTCTATCTTGTTCAGGATGTCTTCGCTGTAGTTATTTTCAGTTCAGATTTCTTTGCAGATTTATGTTTATTTTCTCAGTACCAGTTAGTACCAGACATAATTAATCAGTCCCAGGAAACACAAATCAGTCATAGTGGATATCAGCGACATAGATTCCAGTTACATCTTTGGCGTTCTCCAGATTCAGAATTGGTTTCAAAATTTCTACAGTAAAAAACACAACATAACAGGGAGTAAGTAATTGAGCTCAGGTAAGTATAGTTTCATGTTAGTTTAATTTATTAAAATACATATTAATAACTTGAAATTATGACTGCCTCGATACTCCGTGTCATTTTTTTTCCCGTGTGTTAATTCATCATTTCTATACTCTGTACTTAAATGTCGAGTTCAATTCTTCTTGACACTTCGTGTCATGAAGAATGAACTACATTATAATAGTTGAATTTGAAATGATATTTTAACGAAGAAGTATGACCGTTATCATTCCTTCACATGTGACTGATCCTCACAACGTTCAAAACGTCTTTCCATAATACCTTACACGGCCTATTTCATAAATAATGGTCTTCTCGTATTTTGATGTTATCTCCTTACATTTTAATGATCCGTTCCTCTGTTGATATCATCTACTTCCTTTACCTACCTTTGAACCTTTCCTGTTATACTGAGTAGCATCATGGTGGCGAATCCCCATGAACCCGAGACTTATGCAGATTTGGAGGCTCTTCCTGAGTATGCAGCCACCAAGCACATCTTTCAGAAGGCTGGTTGGGAGTCGTTATTCAAGAAATTTGACGGGTATGATGATAAGATTACACTTCAATTCGCTCTGCACTTTCATGGTGGACTGGCTAAAGTAGGCGATTTGGAATTTGAATTCACGGAGCAATTCATTTCTGAAGCAATACAGTTACCTAGTACTGGTCAGAGATGGAAGAAGGGACAACCAGTAGAAAAAAATCTCTGCACACAGCTCCTGCAACCCTAGTATCAAAAATTGCAATGGTCAGAAGGCACCTAGAGGTCGTGGTTGGAACCGAAATGGGCTCAATTGCTATCCATAATTCAACACTACCTCACCTGTGAAGGTCGGTACACGATTGTGTTCCCCTATCATGCTCGACTCTTACTGCATTTTAAAGGTAACCATCTGGTGAACATCCCTTATTTTATGTTGAAAAGTTTGAAGAGAATGTCAGAACAAGTTCTTAAAGCAAAGGATTTTAGGGGCAGTCTGTTTCATTTTGGTCTTGTAAAAATTATGGTTAAGATTGCATTATCCCGCAAACAGGAATCCTGGGATATGTTTGTTATAAAAACTCTAGCTTATGAAAATTCTAAGGATAAAACCCCTAAGTCAATTGCTACACAAAAGAAGTCGAGTTCTAAGAAGAAAGTTGTTAAAACCCTAGCCAAAGTCTGTAATGATCCTGAGTATACACCAGATTGTAATATTGAGGCCAATGATGATAATCCTGTCTTTGAGCACTCGTTTGATGTCCATAGTCTTGAGGGTTTGGAAACTAGTCGTGAAAAAGTAGAAAATGTTGTCCATACAGATGTAAATATTGAAGATCAAATTTCTTCTCCGACTGATAAAAATGTTATTGATGTGGAAGAGCTCGAGGATTTAATCGTCAAACCTAGAAGGAACCCTAAACGTAAATGCACATTTTCAGATATGGATAACTCTGTGCCTAGTTATCCATTACAGGAAAGAATGAAAAGTATGACTGATCATGAGGATGCTCCAGAATCTTCTGAGATGACATGGACTCTCTCTCAATTGATTAGAAAGGTTTGTGAAGTCAACCAGCAAGAGAATGTGCCAGAAGAAATTGTGCAGGACAAACCAGTTGAGATACCAGTTGATACCCCTGTTCAAGTACTTGATGAGTTCACTCATGAATCCAGCCCTCAAACACAACAAGGTCATTGTGAGACATTCAAATCTTATTGTGAAATATCTTCCAGTAGATATTTGCGACCAAGGGTTGTCAGATTGGAAAACAAGAATCACAGGTTAAAAGAAAAGTTGCATGAATATGCCATATTGGATCGGCCTATAAAAATAGAAAATGAACTTATGAAGCTCAGGCAAGCTCACTTCTTGGCAAAGATCGAGTGATTAAAACAGAAAAATAGATCTCTTTTGCAGACGAATAAGAGATTGCAGAGGATTACCAGGAAGCACATTACCATTAATTGGGTTCTTAAGAAGGAAATCAGAAACATAAAGAAGCATGAGAGATTGCAAATGTTGGTTGCAGCTGCTGCAACACTCTGATGAATCCTAGTTTTTTTCCTTTTTGTTGCCTGAGGACAGGCAAAGTCTTTAGCTTGGGGGAATGTTAGTCTCCAATTTTGACCATATTTTTGCCTATGTTATGCCAGATATACCCCCATTCCATATCCAGTATCATTCCTTTTTGGCCTTACCTTGATACATTTCACATCATTTTTCCCTAAATGGAGCTATTCAAGGTATTCATATGATTTAAGTTATTTTTAATGTATTTTAATACTTTTTTTTTTTGTAAGTAAGAGGTTTTATATATAAAGGACCTTCAAAAAACCATACTGGAGGTACAAAAACTTGATAATAACCGTACTGTAGTTACGGAACTGCCACAATAGAGGGGAAACCAGTTCAGCCAGCTGGGTAAGTCGATAGTCTAACAGTCTTTATAGAACAGAACTAAGCTGACTAGATTGCAACTAAAAGAAGAAACTATTAAAAAGTAAAGAACCCCTGTGGGGTCAAACACTTAGCGAGTAACCTGGCCAGGTGGCAAGAATGGACGCGTACCAAGGCTCCTCTTCAATGGGTGTCCCTTTTCTTTCCAAATGCATGTCAGCATCCACGTTGCTCTCGTCCCTGTTGACGACTGGCAAGGCGTCTCCAGGCGGATTGTGCACATGCTAGTTTGTAGCTGTTGCCACTTCCGTGTCCTCATGCTTGACCTGCTCCACAACGATCTCTATTGAATGTTGCATCTGAGCATTTCTGTCGTCAGTCTCTGCATGGGGTTCCTCTTCTGAAGCCGTGCCTACTGGGTTGGAGGGGAAAGCATTTTGGAAGGTGGATAGAATCTGAAGGAGGGTCGAGATCTTTCCATCCGTAATCTGCAGTCGGAATTGGAGGTCCTCCATTCCCTGACGGAGTTCGAAGACCAGACAATAGAGAATGGTTAAAATTTCTTTCAGCTGTGAGTTAGGGATGGAGTCGGTAGACGCGTACGCGTTGTTTCGGGCACTTGGAACAGGAGGTGGCGCCCCCATGGGAAGCCTTGAGGAGCCAGCTACTAGTGCATGGGAAGGATCAATGTTTATGGAATTCGGTGGGACGGCAAGGTAACACGAATAAGAGCCCGACGAGCTGTCAATAATGGATAAGAATTCAAACCGAGAGGCAGGCGAGGTGGAGGAGGCAAGAGGTGCTAGCTCGGACTACATAGGCGGCGAGGAGATCGTGGAGGGCGAACCAGGGGGAGAGACAGAGGCTCGAGGCCGAGGAGGATGTCATGGAGAGCCTCTTCGCGGTCGTCCTCTTTGACATGGCATAATTTCCTTCATTTGAAGGCAGAAAATGACTAAGTTCTCCAGGCAAATGCAGAGAGCCTGGAGATGGCCAGGGGCTATGAGCACCATGAAAGTCCAGACTAAACCAGGCCAGGGCAGCGGAGGGATGTGGGAGTCGGTCCGTGAGCGAGGATGAGAAGCAAATGCAGACGGAAAATCCATAGAGAAGTTCGTAATGGGGGTCGGGCGCACCAGAATTAATGGTGCTGCAGTGACGTGAGGTCGAGTTAATGCGGGGTCGAGGCGGCGGGCATTGGCACGAGCTCATCACATGGCTCCCTACCTCGTTGGCCTACCCGCACTCCCTCTTTGCGCCATTTGGCTTGCACTAACACCCCATCCGGGGGTATGTCCACTTCCACATCTTTACGGATACATTGCTGGAGAATAGGGTGATCAGGATTGAGGGACGCTTTGCAAAGGAGTTATGGGTCGTCCCAGTTGGTCCCCAGATTAGCCAGTTCATCCGCAAGTTGATTTTCCTTTCTCCTGATATGAGCAGGTATAACGGCCTAATTGGGTTGCAGCAAATCTGTGATAGTCTTTAGCCCATGTGAGACTCTCCAACTGGGTGATATTCTTTCCGGGTTCGCTCCATTTAAAATTCTGCTGAAGAGATTGATGATGATTTGAGAATCTCCCTCTACAATCAGCTTGGTGAAATTGTGCGCGATGGCTAATTGCAGTCCTCTAATGAGCCCCCAAAGTTCCGCTGCATTGTTCGTGGTGTGAACAAGGGAGCCTGCGTTAATGAGAATGATGTGTCCATGGTGGTTGCGAAAAACTACTCCGTAGCCCGTTGCTCCTGGATTGCCTTTAGAGGCTCCGTCAAAGTTGAGCTTGATAAAGTCGACTGGGGGGGTGGACTAAAAGGAAGGGCTGCTGGGAAGGGGTGGAGAAGAAGAGGGGGAAAGTGGGTGATGAGTTGGGAAGGGCTTCCAGTACTGAAGGATCAGGAGTTCTGAGGGGTTGCTGATCAAGTATTTTTCAGTCCATAGTTGAAGGTTGAGAGTTTCCAGAATATTGAGGCGACATTGGTTCCAGCAGTGTTGCCACGGGAGGGAAACATTTCTGAAAAGCCTCCTATTTCTTTCCTTCCATACCTGCCAAAGAATGAAGACTGGAAGTAATTGCCATATACGATTTAGGAGGGGAGACTGGAAAACTTGGTCCCTCTAGTCCGTAATTGTATCAATGATGCTGTCTCTTTCGCGATCCGAGGTATGCATGATAAGTGCACTTTGACCCCATATTTGAGCAGTATAAGGGCGGGAATTGAGGAGGTGATCCAAATTCCAGATTTTTCTCCATACTTTCCTTGTAGGTGGAGGGTCTGATTGAGTTTTGACATGATAGGCCTCTTGTATGCTATAGGTGCCTCGTGGCAAGTATCCCCATCAGAGGATATCCTCTCCTACAAGCTTGGGGATTTTCCTTTTGGACATTTCATCCTGCCAAGGTCTCAAATCCATGTGCGCTTCCAGGTTCATGCGTTCCCTATTAAGGTGCCAGCACCGCCAGGTGTCTTCTGGGGGATTGTCTTGCCAGTAATCAGCTACTTTTGTCAGGCCCGCAAGTGTAGCTTGGGTACTGATATGCTCAGCCCAATCCTCGAGGTCCAAAATTGGCCATTGTTGCCAGGAATCTTTCCAGAAGAGGGTTGTTTTCCCATTTCTAATTTCCCAGAAAGCATGTTGAGTAACTAGTTGTCTATTCTGCTTAGTCGCTGCCCATATTAAGAATCCTGGGTTGTCCCCATTCCATCATATTAATTTCTTTTCCGCCACATCTAGTGCATATTTCTTCCTCCAGAGTCTTGCCCAGAGATCCTTGGGATTTTTTAGCCATCGCCACCATATCTTGGTGCTTAGGACTTTATTCATGATAAAGGGGTCCCGTAATCCAAGGCCTCCTTGTGCTTTGGGTTGGCATAATTTGTCCCAATTGATCAGCGTTATTTCTTCCCTGTGTTGAGGCCTTGCCAGAGGAAATTCCTTTGTAAGCTTTTAATGGTTTTGAGGACAAACTTTGGAGCAGCAAGCGCCGAGAAGGTGTAGATGGGCAGGGCCTGAAGAACTGCTGAAAGGAGAATGAGACGACTAGGAAGGTTTAGAACTTTGAGGGCCCAGGAAGAAAGCCTCTTGGTAAAAGAGGACAGGAGATGTTCCCAAGAGGAGTTCCCGAGGGCATTATCAATGAGGGGGATGCCAAGGTATTTGGATGGAAGGGAGCTTATGTTGAAACCTAATATATCAGAGACATGGCGCTAAATCAGAGGGGGCGTATTGAAGAAAAAGATTTGGGATTTATCTTTGTTACAGTCCAAACCCAAGGCTTCAGAGAAGGTTTGGAGGATCGAGAGGAGGGAGTTTGCTTCGCGAGCAGTTGGGGTACCCATCAAAAGTGTGTCGTCCACAAATTGGCTATGCGAGATAGGGGGGGAGATGCCATGCAAAGGTAGGCCTGTCAGTAGGTTGTTTGCAACAGTTGCGTGAATAGAGCGACTAAGAACTTCAGCCATAACGATGAAGAGGAATGGGGAGAGAGGGTCTCCCTGTCTAATTCCTCTAGAAGGGGAGAAGGGGCGAGAGGGAACACCATTAATAAGAATGGAAAAAAATGTCGAGGAGGTTAGATTCAGAATCCAAGTCACCCAGAGCTTATCAAAGCCAAAGGCAAGGAGCATTTCCCGCATGTAGTCCCAACTTATCTTATCGAAGGCTTTAGAAAGGTCTAGTTTAAGGAGCATACCTGGCGTTCTGGTCTTCTGCAAAGAGTGGATCACTTCATGAGCTAGGATGACGTTGTCCAGGATTTGTCTGCCCTCAACATAGCCCGATTTCTCCGGAGATATGATTGTTGGTAGGATGGGCTTGAGTCTTCGAGCGATCACTTTTGTTAGAAGTTTATAGATGACGTTGCAGAGGGCTATGGGTATGAACTACTTAGGATGGTGAGCCTGTCCCTCTTTGGGGATGAGGGTGAGGAAAGTCGCATTGAGAGCCTGAAGGACTTGTCCTGTGGATTGGGAGTCTTCAATAATTTCCCATACCTCTACCCTAATCAACGGCCAGCAATGGTGGAAAAAATCATTGGTGAAGCCATCGGGTCTAGGTGCCTTGCATTTGGGGGTGTCCTGAAACGCTTGATCCACCTACTCAATTGTAATAGGCTGGAGCAGAGTTGATTTTTGCTCCAGGGTGACAAGGGAGGGCACACGTTGTTTGACCTTAGCTATGGCCTCAGATCTGTCCGGGAATGGTTCCGTGAGGATATATTTGTAATAGTCTATCAGTGTCGTCTCCAGGTCTTCATGGGAATGAATGGGCTCACCATTGGTGGAGGTTAAGTGCGTAATTATATTAGTATGACATCAGTGGATGACGGTTCTGTGAAAGAATTTGGTGTTTCGGTCCCCCTCCTTGAGCCATTGGATGCATGATTTCTGTTTCCATAAAATCTCTTCTTGTCCTTTTCTGGCCTCCAGTTGTTGATTTACTTTTGCTTCCTGGGCTTTAAGCTCGTTCGTTAACCCTTGCATCCAGATCTGATTTTGAATCGCGCCCATTTGTTCTGACAACTACTTTTGGGAGTCGAAGATATTGCCAAAGGTTTGCTTATTCCAGAGTTTGAGAATTTGTTTGAGGTTCTTTAACTTTTGTTGGAATCTGTACATCTTGGAGTCGCGGGGGACCTCTGCCTCCCTCCACCAATCCTAAATCTTTGCTTGGAAATATGGATGGTTGAGCCAAAATTGTTCAAACCTGAAGGGTTTCTTCCCTGGAGTGGCTGGCACATCCAACCATAGCTGGATGGGCCAGTGATCCGAGCCGGGGATATTCAAAATACTAGCTTCCAAAGTTGTTCCTTCTAGCATAAGGGAGTCAGAGATGAGGAATCGATCTAGTTTGCAGGTGATTTGGTGTGATCCGGTTCTTCTATTTTTCCAGGTATAATTTCCATTGATGGCTTCCAGGTCGATGAGGTTGAGGTTGTCTATGAGGCTGTTGAAGTCACTGGAATTTTGATCCAGGCATCTTGATCCCCCTTTTTTTTCCTCCAGACTGCGTATGAGCTTATAAACTCCACCAACAATCCATCTGTTATGCCTAGTTAGATTGGATAGGTATTCCAAGTTCCTGAGAAAGGATTGCTTATCCCTTGGTTTGGTCGGGTCATAGACATTGGTCAGGTGTCCAGGCTTGTTAGAACCAATAAGCCTATAATCTGCAGTGATGGACCACTTGGTAGTGATAAAATTCTCTAGCAACAATGAGTTGGTGTTCCAGAGGATGGCCAGTCCTCAAGCTATGCCTATGGCTGCAGTTGAAGTTGCTTCCCCTTGCTTCCAACAGTAGGGGAGTAACCTATCAATGTCTTCGGTTGTGCACTTTGTTTCCTGTAATAATACTATGTCTGGTTTTTCCGCAAAGATCAGATCTCGTAGCATTTTTTGCTTGCTACGTCCATTGAGGCCTCTGATATTCCAGGAGATAATCTTCATGATGATGGGGGGGTGGGGAGAGGAGGAAAGTTGTCCGAGATAAGGTGGATTTGCCCTGAATTTACCATGAAGTGGCTTATTTCTTGTATAAGCTTGTTGGTAGACTTCCTTCCTCTTTTCTTTTCATCTTTCTGAGTTTTTCTCTAATTCTTTGACTGACTACCCTGTATTCCTAGGCCCTTGCTGGATCAAGCTGTGGATCCAGCGGAGGAGTTAAGAAAGACCTTTTGCACCTTCTGTAATTGATCCCTAGGTATGGTGTACAGTTTCTGATGCTTGTAGGCGTGTTCGAGGTGCTCTAGATCCACCCCAGCTAGTTCTTGCTCTTCTAGCTCCATTTCAACGTCACCATCCTCTGTCTCCAGAAAGTCTTGCTGGTCCACAACAGTGTCTAGGGAGGGGTGATTTGATTCCTTCCCCTGTGATGGTCGTTCTTCCCCTTGGCTCATATATTGGGGAAGATTATCCACGTGGAGTTCATTGGGATTTATGAGGGTTGAGGGATTCTCTGGTTGATCTTGTAGTATTGCATATTTATTACTAGTGGAAGGATCCTTACTTACTTGGGCTGGTTGCTTTCGTCCTCCTTGACTTCTTTTTCCAGCTAGTTGAGCAAAGCCATCCTTGTCTTTGCTGCCTTCTGGGTTCCCTTCTTTGTGAGCAGCATTGAGAGGGCACTCTCTAAAAAGATGATTGTGTTCATGGCATTTCCTGCATTTGAACGGAATGTGTTCGTAGTCGATGGTTTGGGTCCAATCCTCGTCATGGTATTCGAGAATTATGGATCCCGGTAGTGGCTTGGCTATGTTTAGGTAAACACAGATGCGCGCATAAGAGGTATAACGCCTCTGCTTGGTGGCTTCTGAAGACTTAACATATATTCTGATGGTATTACCTATACTGGCCAAGACCTCTTCCAGCCAGAATTCCTAGGGGAGAGAGTATAGTCTAATCCATACTGGTGCATGGGAAAAATATTCCTTTTCAGGGTCGAACTTCTCGGTCCAGAATCTTAAGAAGAGTCCTGCTGAGTTATAGAAATAAGACCCTCCATCAAAAATGTGATTGCGGTCCTCGAGGTTGTGCAATATGATTGTGAAGAAACCCTTGGAACACAGTTGTAGTTCATAGTGTCCTTTTGGCTTCCACCAATATTGTATCCATTTGATCAGATCACGCTCTGAAGGCCAAAGCCCTAGGAATTTTCCTACTAGGGCGTAGTCTCTCATATATTGCTTTTGTTCTTCTATGCGTGGTGAGCTAATGATGTATTTCGGGGCCTGTGGTGCTTGTGGGATGAATTTGCCTGGCATCCATGGGGTTGACGTTGTAGCAGGTATAGTCGCGTTCTCTGGATCAATATCCATCTCCTGATCCTTGAAGGTTCCTTCCGTCAAAAGTTTTGAGCGCAGATCTGGTGGGGGCTCAAAGGTTGGTTGTTTTAAACCTTCTCCAGAGCTTCCATTCGCGGTGGCCTCGCTGTAAGAGGCGTCGTTCGGCCCTCCTTCCTTCTGAGACATGAGCCCCAGCGGGGCTAGAGTTGTGGCAGAGTGGCGCAATGCGACTGAAAACCCTAAACCCTAAACCTAGTTGTAGAGCGATTCATCCATTTACTCGCAACATGTATTTTAATACTTTAAACTGATATTGATACTAACATTGCATGAGTTAGGTACTTGTTTCCTTGAAGCAGATTTATCAGTACCAAGTATCGGCTTGCACTTAGTGGAGATGTCAAATATTTGCACGATATTGCCAGATTGGAATGACAGTTCCGATTCATATGATTGATCAAGTTATAGTTCAGATTTCAAATCTCAAAATTAATCTCGAAAGAACAGAATGTGATGACTCAAAGCAGAATTATAGAACCGTTCTTTATTATATTTATCTCTATTTCATAGTTCATGCTTCTTGACACTTCATGTCATGAAGCTATGAACTTAATTTTAACAAACATGAGTTATTTTCGGATCGAATATTCGCTCAACTAATGTTCCTATGTCTAATTCTATTTTTGGATTAACGATTGTAGATGTAGGGAGGATCTATATAAACTCGGATCTCTCTCTCAAGAAACATGTTATGTGATATTGTTGATAATAGAATTCCTGAACTGTGCGTTACATCATCTTTTCTGTTAATGAATTGAGTTAATTTTTGAATTATGGAGCATGAGGAATGATACAGTTACACATGAAGTGATTTGATTTAGTTATAGTTTCGTTTTAAAACAATTGCACCTTTTGGTTGGGCCCGCCAACAGGTTCAATTCGTTTTCCCTTTCTCTATAATATAGTTAGTTCGTTTCCAGTTTTAAAATATATGTGTGAGTTTATTTTTAACTTGAAATCGTTTTGTTAATTTCTGACTTGAATCGTTTTCGTTTAGTTCATTTTTAGTTTGGTATTATTCCGTAGATCATTGAATATTAGAATTAGTTGCTTGCCATTTGTGGAATTTGATGAATAATCCAATTGATGATTAACTCTTTTAATTTAGTTTAGATTTACTCTGTTTTCAAGTTTCTAGTTTAATTATGATTTTAAGTTAGTTTAAACTCAGATTTACTCTGTTTTTAGGGTAGTTCAATTGTGGTTTGGTTAGAGGAAGCTTCTGATATTTGTAGGGTAAAGAAGGACATTGATTAGTTTCAATTTTATTAGATTTATTTCGATTCAAAACAGAGGTAGATAAAGATTGGCTTAGAAACAACGATTTAATACTTAGAATAGATTGGTAAAGATTGCTTTTCATAGGTTTCTATTGAGGATAATTTCCATTGATAGAATAGATTATTGTGTTGCACATGCATTGATAGAACATTTTCATTCTTTCCAGAATTTAGATAGAATTTAAACTGCAAGATTAGACATAGCATAGTGATCTCAGTCGAAGAGGATTTTCTGTTTACATTGGTTCAGTTTCCTTTCTCAAAAAGATTTAGATTCAGATTTTTAGGATAAATTTAGACTTTGTTTGTTGAGATTTGATGAGAGTTAGAATGCTTTTATGATTTTCAGATAATTAAAATAATGTGGAAATTGCAAATTAAATAGATTGATAAAGTAGGTGTGGGTTAATATCCGTGAGTATAAAATAGTACCAGTAGGTGAAAGTTGTTGGTAAATTAGAATTTCTTGGTATTTAGATTGAATAGAAGATTTTTAAATGTTCTTTCTTGTATAGCCAAGGTAGATGTTTTGATGATTAGGTGTTTAGTTAATGGTAGAATTAAAATAGATAGCATTGGGTGATTTCTTTGGATTAGGAATAGAAGTACATTTGATTAACTTAGAATTATTTCCATTTCCTTGATTAATTAGACAAGATATGATCAGTTTTAAGATAATCATTAGAATTCAATTTATAAGAGTGAGTTTATGTTTTCTTCTTAGAATAACATTTAGGTAGAAATTAGAATCTTACCAGCACATATAGTGTAGCAGCTCTAAGTTTACTTGCCCTGGTTTGACAATTTAGTGTTTTCAGGTAATTAAAATCATTAATATAAAAAACCTGACACCCAACCCCCCCATAGCTTCCAAGAGTTCACTGCCAAATGAACTACCAGAAAAACCAAACCACTCACTAGCCAATCCAACTAGGTTTTCCTTGGCTTGACAAGTCCTCTTCGTTCACTTAGGTAACTAGCCCCCAATCTATAAGGGTCCTCGACTCAGCGCACCAACATCGTAGCAGCAACTCAACCTCCAAGAGACTAAATCTTGCAGTAGATTCTTTGACCCCACCACACACGAGTTCAGGAGCGATTACGTTTGGTTTGTCCCTAACGGTCTAGCCATCCCAACCCCAAGATCTGGTTAGGACGACAACTAGCTTGTGGTCTCCTTCATCCATGTTAAAATCTCTGCAACTATATTATGGTATGATTTCCTTCAATTCCACAATTCATAATTGTCAAACTTGCACTCTAGGCAGGCTTTAACCTTCCTCCCCACCCACTAGTCCTTACGATGTCACGCCAACCTCCCTCGCACCCATAATTATAATTTGCTTTTAGTCCCTCTATACTTGTCATGTTGGACTTGTGCATGGAGAGCCACTTGGGGCTCATCTAACATCCCATCCAAGTAAAAAATTATTATACTTTTTAAAAATATCATTTTAAAATTCATTTAATTTATTTATCTTTATATAAATAAATTAAAAATAAAAATAATATCTAATATTATATATTGATAACTATTATAATGAATACACGTTTTGAGATATTTAATATAAATGTATCCTTATTTATAATATTAAACATATTAAATTATTTATTTAATATAATATAAAACAGTTTAAATATCCAATCTTTTTAATTAATAAAAAATAATATAAATATTTAATTTGTAACAATAATTTAATGAAATGTTTAAGGGTAGAGTTCTTGCTACATGTGTTTGATGAACAATTTGGAATCTCCAAGAACTTTGATTGATTTGATTTGCATGTATGCGGCTACTTTTAGACATTTAGGGAGTGCATAAGCTTTCGCCCTATTATTGGATAGAGTGCCCAAGCTCCATTCATATGTTGCTTCTATGGTTCCCTTGGGGATGAGAATCACCCCCTCGCACCTACCAACCCAAGATTTCATTTTGTTGCACCATCAAAGAATACCATGAATGAATTTTGTCTAGAAGACCATTCCTAGAACTCCAGAGAGGTCATATGAAGTTGTCAACATGAATTGGGACAATTGTGAACTATCCCTTGAGAATGAGAACCAAAGTTAAATTGTTGCCACCAGTCCTTCTCGTCCATCTCCAAGGATTGATGAGTTGAAGTATCAATTTTTTTTATTCCTAGATATTTTGTCACTAATACCTTAGCTTGGATGGTTGCCTGCTTCAACGAAATGAGATGTTGATGAAAGATTGCTCTATTGCGAGAAAGCCAAAAATTTTAGCATATGAATTTTGGGAGAGCCATCTGGACTCGTTTGAAGGTTGATTTGTTTTTAAAACTCCCTTTGTATAGAGAGTCCCACTTGGAAAAGAGACTATACCAATTAAAGTGATGTTGAAATCGATGATAGATGCTTGATAAGGCGCTTTTCTAGACCTGGGTCGTATATTCACAGTTCATAATTATGTGTTGTGAGGATTCCATATTCATTTTGCATAGCACACACCAAGATGGCCCTTAAATACCATGTTTAACCAAATTTTCTACTATAAGCAATTTCCCTTGAGTAAGGATCCAACACAAAAT
>ML830193.1:48510-72466 GCA_009831015.1 Picea engelmannii | reverse complement strand
ATAAATATAATTATAAAAACCACATTAATATATAATATTAATAAATATATAAAATATAATTATAGAGATAACATTTCTATATATATAATTATTATCAAATATATATAAATAAGATGCCCTAACTACTCATAATTCCGAGTCACCAGTAACATAGTTTGAAGTTGTGCATAAGAAGATGTATATCATTTCTGCTTTCTTGTTTCATAATTATCCAATAAATTCACATTCTTGTTGGTACATTTTGGGTTATGCTTAAGATGAAGATACCACCACTACCACTACTTGCGTTACACGTAGGGAATGGGTGGGTGGGATGGCAACCAACGTGAAGAATGCCTTCCTTTGGAGTCGCCGGTGATTCGGTATCGGATTCACCGCTATGAGTACTTACACTTTTCCAGAATTCACGTGCGTAAAGTTATGTAATATTTTAACACATAACTTAATTGCATTAAGTGTGTGGCCGTTCACTTCAATTCAGATTTTCGATTATAAGCCTTTGACTATCACAACTGAACGTTTTATTTTATGACTGGCTCTCATTTTTCAATTTTCTTGTTCAATGGTTTGGTTTGATGCTTTTATGAAACAAAATTCACATAATCTTATCACATTTACATAATCACATTCCCAATAAGAATATAACGTTTCATTATATGTTTGGCTCTTTCTAAAGATTATTTGAATATTTTAAAATGATTTTGATGTTTTTAGAAGATGATAGATAAGTAATTTTTATTAAATTATTTGTGAAATTAAATAGTTATATGAAATAATAAAGTTTGTAGTTACTAGTATTAAGAATAAGATAAGACAATATAATAATTAGAGTTAGTGGGTCAAATTCAGTTAGCTTGATTGGTTTGGAAGAGTTTCCTTTGTAGGGCGACTCAAGTTTCAAATTTGTGGTAGTTAGAAGGAGATATCTAAAATATCCAGCAAGCTAAGGGTTGGTGTGACCCATGTTGAGTGTAATCCCGAGTGATTTATGATGCCCTTCTTTTTCTATATCAAGAGCTCACCACCCCCATTGATTAAACTCTCAACATTTTATTTATTTCTTGAATAATTTTTTAGTCAATTGTTGTACCTTTCAATATATCCCCTAGTTGTTGTACCTTTCAATATATCCCCATAAACATTGATTTATCGTCTTTGATATGCAAATTCAACCTTTCCTTGATTTGTGAGTTGGCAGCATAGTGTAGGAGAAAGCTTGTCTCAATTTCTACCTCTTCATTTCCACATACTCATCATACATTTTTCTCCCATGGTTACTTTGGATGATCCTATTATTTCACATCTCAACATATATAAGCTAGATCTTAGTTGTTCTATTACTTGTTTTTCATGCCATGAAATGCTAAACTTCAAGTAAATTTGTGCTTTATTCTTCCCCTCATTATTGAAGTTGTTTGTGGTATTATTGTTTTCTTTTTGTGTGTTTTCTGGATGTTTCCCTTCTGACAACAATCTTGTGCATGATTTTTCAACACCCTTTTATCTGATAGGCACCTTTCTCTTTCAATAACCTAATCTTCAATCCATTCCCTCCACTAGTATTCTCATGCTTTCTCTCTTATTTGGAGAACTTTCATTAAAATCCTATTGTTGTCCACATCTGTCATATCTTATCAATACAAAATCAACAACATGTGTGTCTAGGTAAACTTGGTCCCAATACTTCACATCCATAAATGTCCTACATTTATTTTGTACTAGGAAGATTGTTATCCACTACTTACAATATGTAGAGCCTTAACTTTTCATTAATTTGTCATTATTTTTTTAAAATTTATATTCAATGGAAAAACAAGCTTTAAACAATGACATATAAATATCTAATCTTTTATCTAAAACCTCTCACACAAGCAATAAATTTAACAATTTTGATTTAGAATGAAAAACAATATCTCCATCTAATTCAATAAACCCAAAATATCTAGAGGAAACAATTATACAAATAATAAATTTAACAATTTTGATTTAGAATGAAAAACAATATCTCCATCTAATTCAATAAACTCTAAAAATCTAGAGGAAATAATTATTCTATATTAGAAAGAAAAATAACCCTAACAATCACATCAAAAACTAAAAAAACCCAAAAAAATCATATCTCAACCATTAAGAACCATTAATATACAACTTGCTATGCAACATTTAATACTACAACAGATAATATATATAATCAAATATATTTGACATATATATTAAGGTGATCCAACAATATATATACCACCATTCAAAACATTGAATGATATGTCACAGACTACCTCACATGCTACTTATTACTAACCAACCATAAGGTGATCCAACAATATATATACCACCAATCAGAACATTAAATGATATGTCACAGACTACCTCACATGCTACTTATTACTAACCAACCATGAAGTCACATTTGCTGGTGAACAACTCCCATTCCTTCATCTAAGTGACAACTCAGATTCCTTCATATCTGTTACCGATTCAAACTTTAGGTCAATAAAAAGTTTAAAATAGCAATCAGAAGGACCATGTTCTGAGGCGGAGAAAATTAAAGAATTTATTTGATAAAAACAAAATTTTAATTCTTAGGTTAAAATGTTATTTTCAAAATAAAAAATTTGAATTTAAAAATTGATGATGAAGATCATGTATGAAAGCATAGTTATTTTTTAGTTGTAGTCTACACGTTTTATGAAATGATTTTTTTAAGGTGATTTTTCTAAAACATTTGTCCAAAATTGACAAGAAATTGTTAGATTCATAAATTTGAATGATTATTTTTGTATAATTAAAATGCCCCAAAAATTTTCAACATGATAAATCCATTTTTACATTATAAATTTTAAATAACAAATATAGTGATTTCTTACAAATTTATACAACCAGATTAAAAAAAAAAAACATATATTAAAACAGTTAAACAACCCCTATTTCTTGAATAGCAAATAATGCAACGCATGGATGGCCCCGTTTCCGTAGGAGCATATCATGCAACCAGATTCCGTCGACACCCATGACATCTAGTTGTGAGGTAACTAAACTCATGAATACGTCTGAAGGAAACGAATAAATAAAAACAAAACACGACCTGCAACGTGTACTAAACCGACATAACGTCCAACTTGTTGGCAGAAGATGATGGGTCACTTCATGTCATTACTGGCTTAGCGTCCTATAACCTTTTCTGGTCAACCCTGTAAATACTATATCTTTTGAAGGGAAATCGTTCACCAGGTTTTCTTCAATCCCCTTAAGAGCTACATTTGGCGTCCGTAACGGAAGAAGAAGAAAGCCCATCAACATGGGATTTGCTTTATTATAACAGACATTAATGAATTATGAGGTCTCGCGATCGATCCGCACGGCCGTTTTCTGAATATTCCGTTGTGCTCTCGACAGTGGTTGGGACACGTGAAACCCTACAGACAAATGAACCCTACAACTCTGGGGCTCTCGGAAGGGGCCGGTCGCTGGTTCGAAACCTGGCAAAGACATCTGGAGCTCATCTGCTGACTTGCCGGTAATGTCTGACTCGTCGGTCCAACCAACGTAACGCCCAGTTGAACTGTGTAAGATATTGTATATAGCCAAACATTTTGTCATCCATGGTTTTGTTGTTTGGAGCAGTTGTTTTCTTGACACAGTCTGATGTTATTTTAAAATCGAAACCCTAAACTCTTCATTTTGATGTTGATGCATCTTCCTTCCCTCTGGGCACGGAAAAGGTCGTCAAAGATTGTCAATCTCAAAGTGCTTCACTAGTGCTTCACAAATCTTTTGCTATAAAATGTTGAAGAACTTCTCTTGCTCTTTCCATTTTTTTTTTTCAATGAATGGAATGGTGTAGTGATCAATGAGAAATGTGGAATGAATTTGTGTAAATATTGACAAACACTTACAAGAAGATTGTCAATGTAAGAGTTTAAAAAGTAAAAGAACATGTCAAGTGTCAAAGTGGAAAAATATGTGAAAAACAAATTGACTTCCTCATTCATCGGAAGAACCTTTTTATAGAGGATATAATTTGGAAGAATGAATTATTCATACAAAAGCATCCAAGACTAATCAAGCATTGAGGGAAACACTTCTTTGAAGGGATGGGACAGAGATAATTCTCTAGGTCTTGGGTCATTACATTGCTATTATTATATTGCTGGTCATCAATGGTAGGTTTAGTATTTGTAATTGTTCCCTTTGTATAGTTTCCACACAGGAGGATCACTTAATAAAAAATTATCCAAAACATTTCGATAGAAGTCAAGATAACATTCATGGATCTCCTCACTCTCCTTGATAGAAGTTCAATATAAGACAAGATTTGGAAAAAGTGACTCTAGCGCTTAGGATCATGCTCAATTAGTGTCTTGGGAGGAACCCCTTTTGGTTCTACAAAAACTACTTCATACTTGCTCATAATATTACTCAAGTCTTCCTTATTTCTAATTGTATATCAACCACCTCAAGATTTTTATTTAATGTATGGCTTTGGCCAAACAATGTATATGTGAATTGTATTTCTGAATTTTAATAAATAAAATGTGATGCCAACTGCTAGGGGATATGGACAGAGATGGGGGTTGATTAATCCACAAGAGAGAACGGGTCTAGAAAGGGGGTCTTTACCAATGAGTTTAATTCCCAAATCATTTTCTTAATTTTAATGTTTTGAGTGAACCTTCTATTTTGTTGTTGAGTGTTCCCAAAGCCAATCATTGAATACATGTAAAAGAGTGGGTGTGAGAAGCTACATCCCATAGTTATTGGGACCATGGGGCTTAAGTACAATCATCTTAGGGAAGAGTACGAGTCAAACAAGCAAGAAAAAAGAGAGGAAATTTGTATGGGTAGGGGGAGCAGTTTTGGACAGTCATGTTTTTGCATGAACAACAAGCAAAAAATAGGGAAGAATAGCATTGGAGTTGGAGCAACAATGGAGGGAAAATTCTGGACCAATTGTGGAGCTGAAGACTAAAGAAGCAAGTTGTCAAGCTTGTAGAAGAACCGGTTTGTCAAGCCTAAAGAGTGAACACCTCTAAGACTTGCAATGGAGCAACAAGTGGTTGTTGTTGTTGTTTGTTAGTAGTTTTCCTAGTAGTGAGCTCTCTTGAGTTTCCCAGTAGTGAGATCATGGTTACCTGCGCTAGAGATACCCTGATAAATGAATGGGACGCACGACAGACTAAGAACAATGAAGGGGTACATTCCTTGGGTTGGGCATGTCGAGAGGAAGCGAGCTGGTGGAAAGTTGGAATAGTTGTAGGAGAATGCCAATGGGTTGTGGGATTTTTTTGTGTTGTGAGTGGACAGTGAGAGACCACCCTCTTTTGTGGATTGTTAGCTCTGGCTTGAGGGTAACTTGTTGTTGAGATTTGGAATAAGTCTATGGTTGAGTGGAAATTCCATCCTAAGTAGTTGGTTGCACAACTATTATAAAAAGATAAGTGTTTTAATTGTTTTATGTCTTCCATTATGAGTTTTAATTGATGTGCATGAACTTTGTATATAAGACTGATTTATATGTTGTTGTAATAAGTTATCAGTGGCATTCATGTGTTATTTCATCATGTTGTAGATGTATTTAGATAATGGTTAAATCAATATGATTAAGTAGTTGGTAAGCTATAGGAATTTATTTAGCAAAAAGTTTTTATTTTTATGTGTTTTCTGCGTAGTAATGTTCCTCAATTAAGTTGGGGTCATTACAACTATAACCAATAAAGCTTTGAGGGTGTTAGACAAAGTTATTCATAAGGATTGGAATGCTTTGTATCTTAAGGACATGCATAGTAGGAATAATGGTGATGCTAGAGAGATAATTGGTAGGACAACACTTATGACAGTGGTGGGCAAGATTATTGAAATATATTTTACATAAATACTCAAGAAATATATATACAATTGACAAGGAAATAGGAGGTGATGAAGGAAGCAAAGAAGAACCTAGGAACACTGGTATCAAAGAAAACATCCAAATGCCAAAATTTGCTACTATGCAGAGTCTCGGTGGGGTTGCAAAAAATATAGGGTTGTCAATAGAATTACCTTTAGAGCATTTAGAATTACCTTTAGAGCATTTAAAAGATTTAATGAGAATTCAATGGCCATAAATCTAGGAATACAAGGAGCCTTCTAATTAACATGACAAGTTGTCATGTGTATTTTTTGTTTTCAATTGAAGTTGACTATAGGTTGAAGGAACACTTATTTTGGAAATGATAATAAATGAATTTGTGTAGTGAGGGGTAATCAAAGAGTAGCGAAATGAAGATGACTATAGGATGATTCATAGTTTTGATTCATTTTGGTATCTATTGCACATGCGCATGCAACCCATCAAGTGGGGTATCATGAGCCCCAAAATTATCCTTTTCACTCATTCCTTTCTCATACATTTTACCTTATATAATTTTCTAATGTTCCCTTTTCCACACTTAAGACATTCCCAAGTTATTAATAAATCCATTTCAAGATTAATTAATATTTTCTTTTGAATTTGATATGTTTTGACCTGATTTTGGGGAAAATGAGATTAGTACTTGGATTATTCCAAATTCAACATGTAGTTTATGAGATGCAATATTTATCATTGGCATAAGTTATGATGGTTGCAAGCTTACCCTCATCACCATCAAAGGAGTACAATCTAATGTAATGATACCAGTGCATGACTAGAAAGATCATTAAAATACAAATTTGTTGGACAATTAGAATTGTAGATTTGAAGAGAATTCAAGGAGAATGTTATCCAACTTGCAACAAATGGCCTTGTATCCCATTTGAGGTGGAGTAGTGTGAATTTCCAACTAATTTTAGAGCTCCACAAGTCGTCATCCATGACTTGGGAGGGCTCTAAATGCATCAAACAACTTCCAATATTATAGAAAAACATCGTTTTGAGTAATTTGTTTTCCATAATTCTCCTTGGGGAATCCAAGGCTATTTTTGTATTTAAAGAGGGCGTAGGAGCTCTTGTAGGTTAGCCAAAACAATTTAGATTTTAATTTCCTTCAATGGAAATAATGTAATTTTGAATTTGCAATAATACAAATTTTTCAAGTTGAATTTCTTGTTGTCAACAGTGTTTTTCCTTTGAGGGATTCAACCCATTGCTTTCTTTGGGGTTTGAGTTGGCTCTGAAGTTGCAATGGAGGTTAAATCCTCTCTATCCATAGATTAGATTGTTGTTGTTTCATTTTCTCTTAATGGTTGTAACTTTTTTTGTACATTTCCCTTCATTTGCTTGTTGTTTATTTCCTTTAACTCTATTACTTTCATTTCCAATGTTATTTCCATTTCATGTATTTCTTTAAGTAACACTTTCATTCTCGTTATTACTTTTAATCTACAATGTTTAGTACTTTGAAATAGGTTATGAATCTAGTACATGATTATTAGTGTTGCAAAGATTTACTAATCTAACAACAACATAGGGATTATTGATTCAAATACACATTCTCACTTAATTAACTTTTTATGATTCAAATACACATTCTCACTTAATTAACTTTTTATCAAAGAGGTAGTGACCCTATACCTCCATCTTTCTTTTGCATATTGTTAGAGGAGATAGGAGTGAAAGCCACCTTCTCACTTAATTAACTTTTTATCAAAGAGGTAGTGACCCTAGACCTCCATCTTTCTTTTTCATATTGTTAGAGGAGATAGGAGTGAAAGCCATGAACGCGAGCACATGAAGAGTAGGTTAGAGTGAGTTACTGAATTTGATCATTTGTCTTGTTATCGTAGATTAGGAATAGTTAGTTGCATATCATTCATAGGGATAAAATATATCTGAGCAACTTAAGACCTTGTGGTTGTGGATACAATGCATAGTAGGTCATAACTTTTCATGATCCTTGGGTTGATAATTGAAGTGAAGTGGAGGGATTCAATAAATATATTGTTGCAATTCTTTGTCTCAACACCCGACAAGGTTACTGTTCAAATATTCCCCACATGTCCAAGTTGGAAACCATGTCAGTACTTCATAATTCAAATATGGGGAGTTAGTAACATGCGAGAATCCACTAGAGACTTCTATAAGCATCATGGAGGCTCCAAGAGGGCTTTGAAACCCTTAGCTAAACACTAATTCTAGCTATTAAAAACATAGCGGATTGAGGGGGGGGAGGTTCACTTTTTCACTAGTTGCCCACTTTCCATAGTATGAGAAAGTGTGTGGAGGAGATACTAGCACTGCATATAGATAGAAGCATATTGTAAAGGATTGTAGAAGAAAATAGTGTTTCATAGTTTCACAATAAGCTTAGGGAAATTTGTAATATGTATTGTAATCTCCATAATATAAGAAGACATAAGGCATAGTTCTTCATTGGATGTTGGTATTGACATATGGATTTTCAAGGTATACATTTGTGTTCCACTGTATCTTTTTTATGGTAGTCTATTTGAATCATATGCCACAATAGTTAAAGCTTCGAATGATGTGCTTTTATTTATGTTAAAGCATTAAAAATACAAAAAAACAGTTGCATATTGGAGCACAAGCTCATTATAATCATTTTAAATTTAAATCTAATTTGATAAATTGACTATTCAAATATTCAAAGTGGTTTGCATATCAAAAAATTAGAGAATATAATTTGTTGAGACTTTGACACATATTTATGCCTATAAGGGTACTTTTCTTTCCACTTTCAAATGATTTTTGATATTTTTAATGTCATAAAATTTATTCAACTTATCATTACTTTCATTCATGTAGACAACATGAAGGAGGATCTAAATTTTGTGATAGTTGAGGTAGGCTCACTAGAGTAATTGTTCATTACAAAATATATATGCAAACTAATAACAAAATAATGCTTAACCCTTCAATTTTCATTTGCATTATTGTTAGGATTTGGAGATCAAAAGATTTAGATTCATCTACATGTCTTGATTTCAGTGATGATATAGTGCACACACAATTTTATGCATTGATTTCAATGATAATACAATGCAAAATGGTTTAATGCTTTGATTTAAGCAATGATATAGTACAAAATGATCAGGTGCATTGATTTCAACAATGTTATGCATTCTCTTTTATTAGTTTTCTTTGTTGTTATAATGTTAAGATAGACATGGTTATTAATTTTGGTAATGATACAACATAAAACGATCTAGTGCATTGATTTTAACCATAGTTGCAACCTTACGCCATATTGGTCTTTGGTGTACAAAAAATTGCAGAAAGTTTGGAATTTGGTGGATATTCAACATAGTATGGATATGGTGAAGTTAACTAAATGCTTAAATAATTTACAATTTTTAACTTTGAAAAATCAAGGAAATGTTTTTTTTTAACATAAATTGTTGATTTGATATTAGCAAAATGATGCAGCCTAGCTAAACAACAGACTTTAATACATCGAGTTTTCAAAATAACTAAAGATAAACTATATTGATGCAAATATGCAACCATACTACAAAGAAATTAGCTAGCTACACCATTGTTTTTTTGCACAAAAATTTTACAAGTATAGATTCTAACATAATCCCCTAACAATAGAGAAATTTTTAAAAATGTTTAAAAAAAATTAAAAGAATTTGAGCTCTATGTCCACATTGTTCTAACCGACATGTGTCCATGATTGGCATTTGACAAAGTTGTTGATCTGATTCGTCCTCATACTTTGCAATTGACCCCACGAATATATGTGCCTAGTTCCTAGTCATGTTTTGAAAGCTCGACAACTCAACTATAGTCTACTTGAGAAGGAAATTCTCCTACCTCAACTCTTGAATTGTGTTCCCATGGAAGTTGATTGTTTCCATTATTATGACAATTTCTCTATCTCAAGTTTCTTCCTTAGCACAATTCTCTGCCTCTAGACTGACAATGGTATTTTTTTTTGGTCATAACTCCTATCTCCTATAATCTCAATTGTCGTTTTACCTCTTGAATTTGTCACCTAGAGCATTTATCATCATGATTGTACCCACAACACATTGATGTTGTCGCCAACTTGGGAGCAAGGTCTCCACGGTCCATGCACAAAGCTCTAATTTCTATCCTAATGCCTGAACCAAGCCTCCAATGCCAAAAGAAAATGCCCAAGTAGATACACCAAAGTTGAAGGGTTGTAATTTCAAACCAGGGTGAGTCCCTTGGCTCCCAAAAAATCCACCATAAAAAATCACCAACAAAGGAAAGATCGCACGGGAAAGACAGAAGTGCAACACCCTAGTGGAACCAAAGAACAAGCTCAATGAAATCTGCATACCAAATTCCTCCAATGCAAGGAATAATATCATTGAATGCCATGGAAATATGAATGTGAGTATGAAGGAGAGATCTCCCACCTACATTAATGATGAAGATAAGAAATGGTTTATTAAACTTCCCACGCTTCAACCATACATTATTCATGTGCCCTACCGAGAGTGAGGTTGGCGAGTCATACATTATTCATGTGCCCTACCGAGAGTGAGTTTGGCGAGTCACCCAACAAAGTGACACTTTGACCCATCGACATGCATGCATGCAATGGGTCATTAAATTCCTTGTGATTAATATAAGTCGTAAGGGGGTACCCCATCCAATTTTGAATTTATAGACATTAGGCTAAGATAAAAGTATTGTTTCAACAACGTCATTGCTCCTTAGCATGCCTTGTTCAAAACAACATGCTTATTTGGACAATATGTCGGCTTCCCTGTTCAGGATTCTTAGAACATGGTAATACTCCACCCCCATGAATATGTTTCCTCTTTTAGTATTCTCTATATGTTTATGACAAAATTACTCTGATTTTTTCTAGATCACTTCCTTGCACCTTTAATTGTGAGCTCATAATCTCCTATCACAATAATTCCCCTATATCGTTCATAATCAATTAGCTTCAGTCCCAGATATAGAGCCATAGCCTCACCTAATTATTAGTTGTTCATCGTAGACCCCAAGCAAATCAAATTCTTTTGTTTCCTTCGAGATCATAAACAATCTCCTTGACTCCTCTCACCCCTAAAAATCGAGAAAATGTTACCATACATGTTGAAATATATTTAAATGTTTAAACCTAAGAGACCACCATGTTGTATGCTCATGTTATAGTTTAATTATTAATAGTTCAACACTATTCATTAAAATTTAATATTAGGATATGGGTGAAATTTCAACTAAAATAGTTAATGACTATAGTTTAACATTTAACAATTCAACTGTTCATTAAAATTATAAAAATACATAAATAGAAATCATAGCTCTACACTTTTAATTTATGATTTAAGTGTTCTATGTTTTTTCCTTCCTTGTCGGAATCCGACAACATAAATCCGCATGAAATCACAACTTTTTTTTTGTTTAAATTGCATTTCTAAACGCAGAAATGGATTCAGTGTGTTGAAAAATTCTTGGATCACTCGGATTATACAGATTTAACCACTCAAATCTGTAGATCCAACAATATCTTGCCGGATTTTGGGCAAATATCCCTGAAAAATATACCCAATAAAGGGCAAAAATATAGCACATTTAGACTACAACTTTAAAATTTATTTAGTTGAAATGATGTTGTTTCATGTGTACTCTTGTGTAAAATTATATGAGATGCCACTGCTTCACATGACATATGCCTCATGGTTTCATTAGCACTATAGGCTACTAATTATGACACCTATGAAATACTTTGAAATTGTGTAGTCTAAACATTTTATGTTTTTTACTTTTTGACAATTATCAATGGAACCTGGCAATGTTATTGTTAGCAAAATCACAATTTTACATTGCTTAACTCCAGTTTTACTTGAAATATGTAATCTCAATCTTAAAAATTTGCAATTTTATAAAATTCTAACCAAATTTTGGACAAAACTCTTAAAAAAAATGAGAAAAACTTTTCAAAGTAATGATCTTAATCACCTAACTAATCATCTTCGTAATAAATTAAAATTTATTAAATTTAAAACATCATTGTTTCAATATTTTAATGTAAATCCACTTATCATATTAGCTATTTTTCTTTTATAATTCCAATTGTGTTTTATTTATCCTACATGAAATAGTGAAGTAATAAAATATATATTTGTATTTATTTAGTTTTTTTTTTCCACGAAAAAAAAGTGTAATTCTATTCAGTTGAAGAGAACCAAATTACATTATGTAGGTGCCTTAAGAACGACCCAATCATGGGTAGGGAAATCAGAAAAATAATATCCCAAAGGGACACAAAAGTTGGCCGGTAAGCCACAAAGAAAATACGAAAACATGAACTGGGGAAAAAAACAGGTTCAAGAAACCTCGCCACGAAAATAACCCCATAAAAACAATCCCAACAAAACCTCGGTGGTCGGATGGAACAGGTCAGAGTTGTATGAAAACTCCTCACATTAGTAGAACCAGATAACAACACCACCAATGAAGACCCTGACCAACAAAACACTAGCGAAAGAGATGACCAGAAGTTGCACGCCCTCACAAAGGACCTCAAAGTGCCACGATACAACACCGAACGCCCAAAGATAAGACCTCTAATATCTGGCCAAACCCCCACCAGATAGGAGGAAGTAAGAATCATCAACAACCAGATCTGAGCATACATCAAACCCTAAACAAACCGACGAGACCAGAGAGAGGAACCACAAACCAGAAAAGATACAAAGTGGAAGATCCAATCACCAAGCCCCGAACCCAGATCCACGCACCCACGAAAGTTGATCCGTCACAAGAAGAAAAAAACGCAAGCCCAAGCTGCACAGGGTAAAAACAACTCGATCCCATCCACGAGAACAAACCACATGGATCGAACCTGCAACAAACCCATGAGTGCAAATGATACGATCGGATCAATGCGAAGCATAAACCCCTAGCCCACAACAAAGAAGAACAAGGAAGCATAAAATCCGTGGCCAAGAGCGAGCAGAACGGAAGAGAAACACCACGTGGGGAGCATGAAGAGCAGATCGAGAGCCGATATTTGCAGCTAGGATTCCCCCCAGCCACTCTAAGTTATTTTTTTATTCACCGATATATTTATTTAATTTAATTTATTCATGTTTATATAAATAAATTTAAATAAATATCAAGAAAAACTATATTTAGTAATTTCATATATATAAATAGTGTAAGGTATTTCACATAAAAAGTATTAAGTATTTCATATGTTATTAATATTATTAATATAGATTTAGTCTCTAAGGTTTAGGACAGACGGTGACAGAGTGTGTTGTTAAGGCGATCCATGATGTTAAAGTCACCGGTTCGAAACCTGCGGGGACAAAAAATCCATCCATGGTAAGGGTTGGTGTGGCTCAGGCCAGGTGCGATCCTCGAGTGATTTTGACGGCTTAGATGCCCCTGAGTCGCGGTTTCTTAGCCATAGGTTAGTCCCACATGTCACGGACAAACAAACAAACAAACAAACAAAAATATTATTAATATAGATTTATGATCACTTTCAATATAGTTAGAGATATATTAATTGGGTATAATTTTAGTGGTTGAGAGGAAAGTTGTTTTCTCCCTCTACTTAGGTGTAAATTTCATTTTGTGACATGTTTGTTCTCTTCTTAATTGTTAATTGTTAACATAGCCTTGAACCTTAGCCTTTACCTTGAATACCATTCTCAAAATGAGTAGAAGTAACCTAAAAAATATATTGCACCTAAAAAACAAAAACAAAAAAAACACAAATAAAAACAAATAAAATATTAATCTTTAATAATAATAAGTTAATTTACAAATTACATGTTAGAAGTGAAATTTACATAAAATTCTTTTATTTATTAAATTGATGCACATAACTTTTTTTTATTATTAATGAGAGAAATGACTTTTTCAATTAATGATCTCACTACTTATTTATCTAACCTTTACCCATTATTTTTTTTTGTAAATAAAAAGGGTAAATCATATTACTATGTCGTCACTGTAAAAAATAGATATATGTCATTGGCCTACCACCTGTTCCGCCAAACTAGTGGAAATCGCAACAGGTGGTCACCTATTATACTTTCGGCCAAAAAAGGCATCTGCCACATGCCACATGCCTTGCCAATTGGAAACTAGAGTAGGTGGCAGATGATTGTCCTCACAGAGTTGTCTTTGCAAGCTAGAACAAACTAACAACTTCTGAAAAAAGAAAACTAGACAAGAAATATGCAAAGTATGAGTGCAGAATAACAAGAAGGAAGCACCATCACTGTGATGGTGGAGCTTAGAGGACTACACGAAACTAATCATTGGTCGGATTCTGTGCACCATGGGGTTTTTCGTCCAAAGCTCCAGGAAGAGTGTCATCGCTGGGCTGTAGCACTAAGGGTTGTGCACAAGTCGGGTATCGTTTCTTGGTCAGTGCATTCGATAATGCGTCGAACAACATATCAATCTGATTGCTGATGAGGGTGTCCCAATGAAGTTGGTATGCCATGTATCTTCTGAGATTGAAAATGAGCTCTAGTTTCTCCAGGCTGAAGAGGCTGGGGGGAGTTGGGTTGTATTCTGGAATTGCATTCAGTGGTGGAGGCGTCGAGGTGGGGAAATTATCCTATGTAGTGTTGGTGGCTCCATCCTTGTCTGCCACAACTCTTGCATCTGCTTCACTAGTGCTACCTTGGATGTAAGTGCCTAGAGCCATGTGGAGGAGTTCCTCCGGGAATTCCTCTTGAGCAACGCATGTGGCGCCTTCCATGGTTGCCTTAGTACCTGTATCATCTTTGTTGGTGCAGGGGCACAAGTAATCGTCCGAGACCGTGTAGAGGAGGGATTCTGGTGGAACCTAGATAGGTCCCTCCGAGAATTCCTCCTCGATGTAGGCCATTGATGGAGTATGTGGCTTCGCGGTGCACTGAGTCCTAGCAATGGACAGGGCTCGTTCTAGATTCTACAGGCGTCTATGTATGGAAGCATAATTATACCAGGCAGTTTCTCGCCTAGGATTTCTTGTCTCTCTCGTGGCATGGATGAGCTAGGGGGGCGAAGAATCCACTGAATTACAACCAAGAAAACCCATTGTGCAATAACCCAATTCCTGGAACGAGCAAGGTGACGGAGCTCGGAGGTGAAATAGTGCAAGCTAGGGCTGGGCAGGATAGATATCCAAGGGGAGGACATGACTGTTGTACTCACCCACCTCCTACCACTAATCCACAAGACTGCCATTAAACTGACACAAGGGAGTTTTCCTCCCTTCCTCTGCAATTTATTAAGGTTTCCCTCAATTCAAGACCGAGGTGAGGGACGACCACTGACCATATTTATGGAAGAGTTCATTGGAGGGCTACATGGCCTCCTTCCACTACGTGGCACCCCATTCGGAATCGGATAATCTCTTATGTCCAAGTTCAAACAACTGTCTAGTAGCATGTTCTGTGAAGAGGTTTGAGCATTCCATTGGCTCAACTCTTCCTTAGAACCCACTCCCTCATTTTCAAGGCAATCAAAAATTTTGTTAGCATATCTTTTCACATGGGATGGGGTGAGAGTGAGATGGGGTTGTAGGAGGGACTTGAAGTCTTCCAACAGTCCTAATAGTCGCCAGTTGGGTGAGATGTCTGAGACGTGTGAGCCATGGATGATTTTGGTGATGAGATGGATGATGATCTAGGAATCCCATTCCACTATGAGTTGGTGGATGTTATGATCAATTGCTAGCTTGACCCCTCTGAGTAGGCTCCAGAGCTCTCCAACATTGTTAGTGTTGAGTCCCAAATAGCCTGTTGTGTAATGTATAATTTTCCCCTCACAATATCTTAGGACCACTCCAAAGCCCATCGGTCCCAGATTCCCCTTTGAAGCACCATCAAAGTTAAGTTTGACAAAACCTGGGGGAGGGGGGGACCAAGTGCACGAACTACGACTGATCTTAGTATTGCATGTATCCTTATTTCTTGATCCATAAGTGAGATTTGGCTGTCAGGCCTGAAGGATGTGGCATTCCCCAGGATTGCATTTAAGGTCCTCCTGGGTCCAATGCTCAGCTCTAATCATTTCCCGAATCAAGTTTATGATTCTATCCCAAGTTGAGTGAGGAGGGAAAGAAGTGGACCTTCACCCATTATAAAACCTTAATCTATCACATAAATTCATGGTGTTCAATTTGTGATTTATTTTTTCATCTACAATAAGATTCATTTATTTTTTATTAATGAGAGAAATGACTTTTTCAATTAATGATCTCACTACTTAATTATCTAACCTTTTACCCATTATAAAACCTTTATCTATCACATAAATTCATGGTGTTCAAATTGTGATTTATTTTTTCATCTATAACAAGATTCCTTTAATTTTTTATTAATGAGAGAAATTATGTTTTCAATTAAATATCTCACTACTTAATTATCTAACCTTCACCCATTATAAAACCTTGATCTATCACATAAATTCATTCATGGTGTTCATCTTGTGATTTATTTTTTCATCTACAACAAGATTCCTTTAAAACATATTTTGAAAATTTGTAAATAACATCCTCACTATGGAATCTCTGGATAATTCAAACCATAAACTTAGATTCCCTATCAATCAAGACAAGACTAACCAAACTAGCCACAAAGAGACAAATCATATCCATAACCATTGATTTGGTAACTTCATATTGACTTCCATATAGAATGGTACATTTATTTAACTTATATATATATAAATGTAGAAACCACATTTCTATATGGAATAAATTGAATATATTATTATTACTAGCATACCCTCGGAGCAGGGGAAAAGAAACATCTAAGTGAATTGGGGTGGTTATGTTGTTTAAATACCGTGAGATTTTGTTTTTGGGAGGATTTAAAGCGATGTAATCATAGATAGTTAATTATCTAACCTTCACCCATTATAAAACCTTGATCTATCACATAAATTCATGGTGTTCAACTTTTGATTTATTTTTTCATCTATAACAAGATTCATTTAAAACATATTTTGAAAATTTGTAAATAGCATCCTCACTATGGAATCTCACTATGGAATCTCTTGATAATTCAAACCATAAACTTGTATTCTCTATCAATCAAGACAAGACCAACCAAACTAGCCACAAAGACACAAATCATATCCATAACCATTGATTTGGTAACTTCATATTGACTTCCATATAGAATGGTACCTTTATTTAACTTATATATATATATATATATATATATATATATATATATATATATATATATATATGTAGAAACCACATTTCTATATAAAATAAATTGAATATATTATTATTACTAGCATACCCTCAGAGCAGGGGAAAGGAAACAACTAAGTGAATTAGGGTGGTTGTGTTGTTTAAAGACCGTGAGATTTTGTTTTGGGGAGGATTTAAAGCGACGTAAGCATAGATAGTCAATGCTCAAAGTTTTGGACCAATGATTTAGATCCCCATTCCCAGTTGCAAATACAACTAATGCATCTAATGAAGCATATACAACCATTGTGTGAAATTGGGTGAATCAATAAATTTGGACCTACAACGACAAAAGAAACTAACTGATCATGAGAACAAACCGATTTCCTTTTATGACCCTTCATGCCACTAGTGTGGTCATTGTGGTCAACGAAGGGCATAAGACAACACCAATTTGACTTACTACAAGCTTCATTTGTGACAATCCAGTTTGATCAATTTAAGCAATTGATCAATTTTGAATGAAAATGCATCAGATGGGTAGGAGGGAGGAAGAAACAAAACATTATTCCAGCAAATCACAACTTTAAACATGGAATTTATTTTATGCAATATCACAATTAAGAATGTAAAACTTGGAAGCAATCACTACTACATCTAAACACATTAAGATGAAATATGTAAGCAGCAAACGTGGACCACCCAAGCCACGGTTGTTATAGTCCAAAATTCTACATCTATTCATCCAAGACATTGGCCCATCCATTTGCATACTTTGTCAAACATATTGTTGAGGTTTCCTTCTAAAAAACCATTTTTTGTATAATGTCGCGCCTTGCTGCACTAATAGCCTGCGTACACACGCGTGTTGTGTGCTAGTTAGCCCGCGTACATACACTTGTTGCATGCTAGTTATCCCGCTTTTACCTGTAAAAGTTGCAAAAAAATATAAAATTACACGTATTTCGGCGGAGTTTACGGGCTATGGAGGGTTTCCTAACCATTTTACCCCTTGTATCCCATCCCCAAACTGAATAACCATATTTTTTATCATATAAAAATAGGTCTTGGGGATCCATTTAGATATATGAACAAGAGAATAAGAAAACTTTGCCAAAATTATTTCCCTCTCATTGCCCAAGATTTGCATCATTCTCTGAGTTTTAGCCTCAACTTTCCCCTCCATCCATTCTCCCTATGCAACCCTTCCTCCTTCCCTTGATGGTATGTTGGTTGTGAAAATTTTATGTGGGATTGATGCACTTGGAGCCACGAAAGAGGAGCCTGGACTTGGTTCGTAGAGCGGTGTTTGCAAGCAAAGGTTGTAACCATTCATCTTGAATTTGAATAAAAGAGATTATCTTTGTCCCAAAACCCTATGTGTACATGTTCTTGTTAATTTGAGCATTGATATCTATATTTAGGCTTTTAAAGTGATTACTAGAGATTGTAAATGTTGTTGCATTGTATTTTTAACCCCTTCCAGGTCAGCTTTGGGAGGAGATCTGTGATCTAGAAGGCAACAACAAGTGGAAGAGGTCTACATCTACCGTAAAGATTCAAGGTGCACTCGTTAACCTTCTCTTCTATCTTTCTCTTATCATTTAGTCTAGAATGTTTTGGGGTAGATTAGAGATAAGTTGGTCTTTTAAGGGAGTTATCGCTCTGCCTATTCCTTAGACCCATTTTAGGGGGAATTTCCCCATAGCAGAATTGGCGTTTCCACTAGGAAGTCTCTCTATGGTCTTAGTGGGGGATTTTGGTTTGATTTGATTTTTCAGCTTCTTTTTTAGTTTTCTGAGTTTTTTGAGTCAGTTTGGGTCTCTGGTCACCTTCTAGGTGCCTACCAGCCTCTGTTGCCTAGTTTTCTGTCCAAACCTTTTTATTTTTTGAAAACTTATAGAGATGTACGTGCCCTATCCTCTGTATAGCACGCATACATACATGTTTTGCATACTATACAACCCGCGTACATACGCAGGCTGCTCGCTCAATACACATGTCTTTGTGTTTTGGAAGGGTTTTTAAAAAAACTTTTTCTTTCCTGGCAATAAGTTCTTTGCTTCTCAGGCTTCCTGGACTCTTTAGGGTCTCTGTTGATTGTTTTTGGTTGGGTTAAAGACTCGGTTTATTTTGCAATTTGTAAAGAACCTTTGTTGTTTCTTTATTTCTTTTGTTTTCTTCCAAGGTTTAGGGTGAAATTATAAGCATTAGATCCTGCTGTGGATTCCAGTGAATCCCTTTTTTCGAGCAGTGGCCTAGGGTCTGTGTTAGTCTTGGGTTTATTTTTCTCTTTACCTTGTTTGTGCTTTGAAAATCAAAAAAAATATCATTTACTTGTGATTTTATTTTCTAAGCATTCAAAAATAAAAATAAAAATGTTGTTGCATTTAGTTATGCATTTTGGTTTGGTAGTTGTAGCATAGGTTGTTTATTAGAAAAGAAAAGAGTTCCTTTTCCAAAGTTCCTTCTATGCTATTTCCTTGAAATTTTAGTAGTTGACATTTGCATTGTGAAATGAAAAGCGCATTTTAGAAAAAAAATTGCATTTTAGGATCTTGGACTTTTTTTCGAAAAGTTTGCACTTACAAAGATTAAAATCCATTTTTCAGTTGTAGAACGTAGTTTTCTTTTGGCGCGAATGTTCTAAATCTTTTATTTCTTCTCTTTCGTCTCTTGAAAACACCATAAGTTGCACGTCTGTACCCTTTTGAGTAAATCAAGCCACTTAAAATCAACGATTAACACTAAAATCAACTAAACTTTTGTTTGTAGAGTTGATGGAAGATTGAAATAGTATAAACATGAGTAGAAAGCATGGAATAGTTTTGTTTTGAGAATCATTTGTAATTGAGCTCTGCTCTACTAGAGGTTTCCCCCTCGAAGAGGCAAGTGAACTTGGCTATTGATATAATAAAGGTATCATTTCTAGAATCAATTGTATCATTGTGATCTATATTTTTCTCTTTATGTTGATAATTGTTATAACAATTTTGTATCTTCTCTACATAATACATTTGGTACCTTACAAGTGGTATCAGATCACTTTCCTCTGCAAAAATTTTAGACAATTTTTTTCAAGCTAGAGACGTGTACTGCCAACGTATTTAAAGCAAAGTGATCCATCGTTCAATGAGTAAAATTGTGGTTGGGGAGGACTACACGAAAGAAATACAGATAGTTTCACAGGTTACTCGAAACACATTGTTTCGCCTTGTTGGAAACCTCTATAACCCATGTTGGTACCCCTTTGAGTAGTATCACATTAGATAGAACCTATACATGGCCATTCACTGCCACATACCCTTGAGTATATAGGGAGTCCCATAGGTCACCTGAAACCAGCTATAGATCAACCTATCGACCACCTGAGTATTATAGTGGCACTGAGAACATCACTAGGATATAATACTCTTGTGTACCTGGGTAATCATGTAGTACAAATAAATGTACGATTGATCCTCCTTAGTTGGTGCCCTGAGATATTGGGTTGAGTACTACTATCGAACCTAATTGGTATATTAGAAAGCTATAGCACAGGGAAAACCCTTGTCTATAAGAACCCTCAAAACCCTAACCCTTGCTATCGGAACAAGACAAAATAGACACAAAGGGGAAATATTGCAATGCAACCATGCATCTTGCATCTAGGTTGCAATTACTAAACAATTGTCACTATTAAAAATTTAGGCATTTGTTCACTGCAATATAATTCAGAACGGAGTATAACTCAATGGGAGTACAAAAAGAGTAATGGTCCCGCTGACACCCTTTTTGGGGACCTATCCCACTAGATTCCTATATTTTCTCTAATCACAGTGGTACCCATCACTTATAAGCATATTTTTCCATGGACCCACCCACCCTCTCCAACACCCTTATTTGGGACATATTCCATTGGTTTTCTCTCTTCGCACTAATAGCAGTGGCACCCCTAGCCTGTAACCCCTTTCTGTGTAAACCCACCTACCCACTTCTTGCATACTTACCTCCCAAATGGCCCACACCTGCAACTAAGAAGTTGACAACAACATCCTTGCCTTGCAAAATGACAACACCCAAAACAAGGCAGACATCCAGAACATCAATTCTGAAGTTGCTTCTCTTAATTCCAAAGTTGAGAACCTCCCTACCCAATTTGACTCCCTCTTCATCGATGTGAAAAATGACTTCACATAGATAAAACACTGGATGAGCCAATTACAGGGCCGTACCTCCTCTGACCAACCTTCACACCCAGAAGGTGCATACTCCTCCCATACAATGGATTTTCATTCCAACCCCTTTCATCGTGAACTATGTCTTCCCAAAGTTGAGGTGAATAAATTTGATGGCTCAAATCCCATGGGTCGGATCACTCAAATGGAGCATTATTTCTCCTTGCATGGCATTAGTGATTATTTGACCAAACTTCATATCGGTGTCCTTTATTTGGATCATGAGCGTTGGCAATGGTTGCAATGGCATAAAAATTCACGTCAAGGGTATATTGCTTGGACCCAATTTGTTGTTGACCTTTATGAACGCTTTGACACCGACAAATGTCATTTGGGTCATTTGACCAAGCTGAAATAGTCTAGTACAATGGAAGAATATATTGTTTCTTTTGAGCAATTGGATTTCCGAATAGACGACATGTTCAACAAATTTTTTCGGGAATGCTTTATTAGTGGCTTTGAGGATGACATATGAGCCAATGTCCTAATGAATTGCCCTCATACTTGGGTTGAAGCTACTCACTGTGCCAAGGAAGCACAACAAGTTGTCTCTTCCCAAAACATAAAACCATCTGTTATTCCTCACTCTCGACCCAAAAATCCATCCCCTCCTTCAACCCCTCTCAAGGTCCCCAAATTAACCAGGGAAAAAATGGCTAAATGCCAACTTAAGGGTATTTGTTATAACTGTGATGAAAAATATTTTTCTAGGTCACGAGTGTAAGGAGAAAAAAAAAATTATGGCCATTTCCGAGGATGTTTGTGAAGAGGATGTTGATGTTTCCCATTATGAATATCTATCCCAAGAAAATGATCATACACCACCCTCTGATCCACTTGAAGTTGAAATTCTTATCTCGTTGAATGCCCTTACTGATCTCTCTACTCCCCAAACCCTTTGGTTAATTAGTTACATTAATCATAGGAAATTCATTATCCTATTCGATAGTGGCAACACCCATAATTTTATTCATCGCCGCATTTCCCAAGATACCATGTGTTATATTTGTGCAGTCAACAATTTTCAAATCATGATTACTAATAGTGGCTCCATGAAATGTGGGGAGCGTTGTGAAAATGTTCACCTACAAATTGGTCAGTACCACATGAAATATCATATGTTTTCTATTGACATGGGCGGTTGTGACATTATGCTCAATGCTTAGTGGTTACACACACTATGCCATGTTATCGCACATATTGTAGCTTGGGAAAATCCCAACCCAAGTCACAAAGGTGAGACAACTACGAGAGTACCTACCCACTGTCACCTTATATAGACACTCCCCTCACTTTAGTGATTATGAGATCACCACAAGGGGGGAATCTCAGAGACCCTATGGGGATTGAGATAGAAAGTGAGACGACGATAAGTGAGTGCCCCTATAGGTCAATATTGGAGATCGAAGAAGGCTTGAAGAAGATTCTTGTAGAAGGGTGAATGGTTTCCAAGGGTTGTGTACCTACAAAAGAATTGTAGCCCTACCTGGAACAAGACAAATGATGATCAACCAATCCTTTAACCAATGGGGATTCAACAAGAATCCTTGTTGTCCCAAAATTGCAGAAGTATATAAGTGTATAAATCAGCAATAAACAATATCAATGGCGGCAAATTTAACCACCAAAATCAAGTATAAGATGTTGGAAACTAAGCTAGCATGACTAGTTAAAATTCCACCAAATGAAGCAAGACTTTAGTGATGTTTTGAGGGTTGTTATATGATGTTATCAACAAGTTTTTGTAACATCCAAATGGTTGTAGAAAACAATTGCTACAACAACAAGATCTATCCTAAGAAATCAACAACTAAACCATCCAAATGATAGCCAATAATTAGTAGAACAATAATCTAGGTTCACAAGTGAATGCCAACGGTACATTAGAGAGTAAAGAGTGAAAGAAAGAGAGTTTTGTTGCAGCCCCAATGGTTGTAGCATTAAGTTTGTTACATAAGCAAATTACTTGGCTAAAAGAGGACGCCCTTAGGGCACAATAATGCTTATAACATGTAGAAAGTAATCCAATAATCCATTAGACAATTGCAATATCTCAACATTTGATGTATACCAATGCAATGATTTTATATCTCCAATGAAAATATATTAGTGCCTTATCAATTAGGTTAACAAAGTCTCTTGTGTAAGATCTAGTTTTGTTACTTCTCTAGGGGTGTAATCCCTTTTACTCCCTATAGCAAAAAAAAACTAGCAAATTAAATCTAGGAGGGTGTAAGCCCTTTTACTCTTTCTAGCAACCTTTGCAAGAATATAACTTATTCAAAGATAACAAGGTAGAATTGATGGAGGGTGTATGTCCTTATACTCCTCCAAGGGTCTAAATAAGTTAATGCTTGAAACAAGAAGAAACCAAACAACAAATGCAAAGATTCCTTATCAATTCCAAGAATAACATGAAGAAACCCTTCTTTATCAAGTAATTCACCAACATACCAAGAACAAAGAATCCAAGAGATAGCTCCTAGTTTTCCTTCACCAATAGACAAGTACTAGCATCCACAAGACATTCAAGAGAGAGATAGAGAAAAATGCCCAAGTAGGGAGAAAATGGCATCCATGTAATATGTAATTCTCAAGTGAGTTATGATGAAAATGAGATGAATACAAGACCTTTATTCATATAAGGCCTTGTAAAACCAATTTGTCAACTTATCTAAAGTC
>ML830193.1:34642-48410 GCA_009831015.1 Picea engelmannii | reverse complement strand
TCATGATTCTTGCCTCCTAATTCATTCAATAGTCTAAATCTAGGGAAAGAGTATTATTCTGTCCTATTTTGTTCTAGATCCAGGTGGATCTAGGGAGATCGGTTTGTGTCCACACTTACGGATTAATCCTAAAACAAAGGGCTAGAATGTGATTGCATCATGGTCTATAAGTGCTTCCAAAGGAAACATTCCCTCTCCCATGTGTCCAAAGAGAAGGGTTGCATCATGGTCTCTAAGTGCCTCCAAAGGAAACATTCCCTCTCCCATGTGTCCAAAGAGAAGGGTTGCATCATCCAACTTGTGGGTTGCATGGCCCAATGAAGCTCTAAGCAACCTTGTGCCTCCATAAAAAAGACTTCCACTTGGAAAATCCCTGCAAAGACAAATATATTCACCCTCCAAGGGTCCACAAGTCACACATATCATGCCAATTAATCCATATCTAATAAAAGAACCACCCAAACATGTGCATCAAATCCCCCCTTTTCAAAATAAACAAATGCTGAAAGACCTTATACAACTTGCCAAATTTAAATATGGGAGGGTTTTTATGGTGACCTATTAGGTAGATCATTTCCCAAGTCAAGGAGTGTTTCCCAAGAAGACCCCTTCTAAGTCATGTAAGAGAGTGTGAAATGGATGGGGGTGTAACTTTTTAGCATGGGGTTTCTTGACATACAAGGGCTCATTTATGGGCGCCTTTGTTGAGGTTGTGCTTTCTCTTGAGTTACCAATTATTTAGGTGTTATTTTTTCCAAAACCCTTTTTATCCATCTTTCCAATCCCTTCTTTCATTTATTTATAATTTTCTAGTCCCCTTTATAAGGTTTCAATCTTTAGAATTTGTTATTTGGGACCGGGGCGGGCACTGAGTAGGTAGAGCTCAAGTTGGAACGACTTTTGATGGTCCTTATTTGTTGTGTTCACTTTCTTTTCAACACTAGTTTCTTATTCTTTTACAACAGATGTTATCATCTTCCAATCTGTCATCCCCTCTTCCCATGAAATGAGGTTCAGGCCCTTCTTGGGTCATTGATGCCCGAAAAACCCAAAGATGAGGAAATGAAGGGAAAAGAGCGTGGAAAATGATAAATATGGACGAGAGTGGTACGATGACTCTTCAAGGAGACACCCCGATAAAAACCTTATCCTCAAGGGTGACCCACTTACTAGGATGACATGTCAAGCACCAAGGTAAAATGAGGAAAAATGAATAATTTCCAAGCAAACGTTTTCAAAATCAAGAAAGGACCCTTTGCAACATGTTAAAATGATTCATTTATTAGAATGGAACTTACCACAACAATGGACTTGTTGCCTCATGGAGCAAGACCTGTTGTCCTCTGTGAGCCAAGATGGGTGTGGTGAATTCTACTGCCATCGATCGGATGGTGATGTGTGGTGATTGAAGTTCTCTTCCTGTTGATATGCCTCTCGGGACTCCATGTATACAACCTATGGGCTTCGAGACATCATCTCCTTAGTTATCCCTAGAAATGGGGGATAACATATGGCTCCTACTCAGGGACATGTACTCTTCGTAGAGTGCATGAGAACCTAAACATCTCCTAGTAAGACTTATTCCTACACACACTGAAACAAAAAATGCATTGGGTATATAGGGTAGTGAACTCACCCTTTGTTCATATAATCAAAAATCCAAAACTCCAAAATTGAAAACTAATCTTAGAAAATAAATTTTGCATTTTTTCAAAAATTTCAACTAACATATAATTGAGTGAATCATAACAACTATGCAATGATGCAAATAAAGAAATATGCAAATAAAAATGAAACTAAACTACCATGGACACACAAACACAAATGTAGGAAATAAAAATGATCTACTTACTTTCCTAGGGCCCGTGGCCCAAAGAGATCAATTTCCAGGCGATGTTAGGTGAAATCATACAACCAATGCAACCACCTACTCAACATCTCACCCAAGTTCTTTCCCCTGTGCTTAATTATAAAATATATCAAAGACAAGTTAGGGACATAATAATAATGAATATGAATACGCATATAATCAATCATAGAAATAAATTGATGGAGGTGGTTGGGAGGGAGAAAATCATGTCAGAAAGAATGTCCACAAGCCTAATCCACCCTGTTAACACCATGATTTTCATGGCTAAGGTTAGAGGTTTGTCAACAATTTGCAAAGTCATGCCTGTTAGCACCCATGTTTTTTTTATGCCTGGCATAATCTAACATCTCCAAGGGCCAATTTCAAAAGTAATATTATCATTTATTTATTCTCATTTCAATTTGCAACTGCGCACTGCAAAATTCACGACGCACTGCAAAATTCATTGTGCACCGCGCAAAAGATGTTGTCGCGCAAAGAATGTCGTAGCACAAAGGATGTTATCGCGTAGAGGATTTTGTCGCGTAAATAAGGTTGTCGTGCATAGGATGTTGTCGCACAGTGGATTTCGTCACGCAATGGGCTGTCACGTAGTGGATTTTCTGATCAATTTCTGGTTTAGTGGTCAACTTCAAGATCAATTACTGGTTTAGTGGTCGACTTCAAGATCAATTTCTGACCAACTGGAGAAGAAGTTTGAAAATCCCCGAGAAGTTTTTTTCGAGGAAAAACCAAATAATAAAAACCTCTCTCATATTTTCAAAATGTGTCACGGCTTGGGAGATTCGAAGGAATCTTTGAGCCCTATTTTTCAGCATTCATGATTTCTTGTCCGAGACATGGTTTTGCGACACGTATTTTGGCCATCTGGAGATGAATTTAAAGAAACCGAGAGAGAATTTTCTTTATAATGAGATTAACTACAAAAAAATCTCACATTTTCTAAAAATAGTTTTTTATCACTGAGATACGATGTCATATTTAACGCCTATTTTCCCAGTTTGTTGCACATTCCACTACGTTTTTGTTGTAGGTTACTGTTGCATGGCAGATTTGTTGTGTAGGGATGACAGAGTGTCCAAAATGCACATGATGACTCATCAAAACCATATGGTCTAATTTTGATCAGTATCAATGACTGTAAAGAATATTTCGGTTACAATTATGATTTAGCAAAGTCCAGTTTTCTATTTTTAGTGAATCCGTTGAAGTTGTTGTTCTCTTTCAAAGAAAACGGATTCATGATTCTAGGAGGGAATAGTTCGACCCTAGAAGCTAAGGGTGGCATTATTTTTCTCTATATGGGGATCATTTTCATGTAAACAGGGTTGGTTGGAAAATGTGGTAGACACCAACTATTGTATCTAATCTGAGTTTTGACCGGAATTTAATGCAAAGGTCACGTGACTTGATGAAAAGATTCTAGTTGTAACAATGTGATGTATTGTGCTTCTTTCTTTGTGTATGTGATTTCTTGTTATATTTATTTCATATCTCTTTCTGTCTATTTCGGAAAAAATTATTGAACCTGTGGATTCGTTGTACATTTCCCCTTGTTCTCACCACTTAGACAAAACGTTTTCCTCTAAAAGTTAACTTTGAATTCTCCCATAGTGGCGCTCCTGAGTTACTTCCTATAATTTCTCCTGCCACACATTACGGTTTTACACTGAAGGTTGTTTCTCACCTAGCCTTATCCTCTTGAGTCCAGTCACTGAGTCATTTGTCCCGTCTCTTCCTCAGATCGACCCCATAGCCCAAGTCTTACTTTCCTGCGCCAATATAACCAGAACCCATTTTATCATAGGTGTTAAATCTAGCCATTGTTTTCAAAGTCATATCCTGCGCGAAGACTACACCATTTCCGAGAGAGCCCTCTCCAGATCTAAAAGGCTAGTTTTGGGTCTCAAAGTTGGTTGAAAAAGTTACCTTCGTTGTCTATTTATCAGCCGAATGGATTTACAGAGTGCTAACATTCCGACGTCATTGTCGGGGGTAGAATTGAATGAAACTTTCCCTGGGAAGAACAACATCGTTTCAGTTCTAAAGTCTAAGAGTAGCAGACACTTAAGCACATATTGGTTGTATTTCTACTCTAGCGACTCCACACATCAGAAAATCAGTTGAAGGTGATTCCACTGGCAGAAGAATCCAAAGGTAAAGTTTTCACGGCTACTCCAATCAAGCTTCAAATGTGATTCAAAGACTCCACTAGAGAATGAGACCTGTTGACAAAGATATGGAAGAGAAGTATGGAAAAATAAGGTACTCGAGCCTAAGTTTAGTTCAAGAAGTACTTTTTTGTTTTATCAATATCTTCATGTTCTTTCCTGAGCTTTTCAAAAGAATATTTCTTCACTTATTGCGTTCAAATGAATCCCATAGATCTACCCTTGTATATCCTTCATTGCAAACTGTAGGTATACCTCCTTCTTGTATAGATGATATTCACCAAGCTCCTTTCTTTGAACCATATGATATTCATGATCATTCTTGTGAGTTTAATGAAACCAAAGCTGAGCTTGTACCTTCTGTTCTTAATCGTGTACCCTCCAAGATTCAAGAAAGATACAGTCCTCTTAAATTTCCTTCCATCCTTAATGAATTTCCTCTAAAACATTATAATTACCTTCCTAGGTTCGATGGAGAGCTCGATGGACATTCAACTGAAAAACATATTCAAATCTTTGAGCATTTTATAGATATTTTTGAGATTGAACATGATGATGTTTCTATGAGGGCCTTTTCTTAGTCCTTACAAGAAGATGCCAAAGCATGGTTCAGAAATTTGCATCCTCAGTCGATTAGCTCGTGGGATGAACTGAAGGTAGTTTTTCGTAGGATTTGGGGTGAGAAAAAGTCATGGGATCTAATGCTTTCAGATTTTTATTCCATGAGAAGAATGAAAGATGAGACCATCTCAAATTTTAGCAGGAGTTTTGCTAGCATTTATTATAAACTTCCTAAAGAAGTCCAACCTCATGAAGTTGTTGCCATGCTCCATTATGTAACAACATTTCAATTAGACTTATCTTTTCTTTTGATGGAGAGGAATTCTATGTCTTTGCAGCAGATGTTCAACAATGCTCAGGAAGTTGAAGAAAATATTCAAGCATGTAAACAAATTCGAAATGAGGAGTTGAATGCTAAAGAACATGACAATGAATATGAACAAAGAGAAGTTGATTTGAATCTTGAGAAGAGGGTTAATAATTTCATATGTCCTCTTGAAGCTTTAAATGTTGATGATTTTGCAAACGATTATATTCCACTTATTGAAAAAGAAGATGCTAATTTAGCTTCTAATCCATCCCATGATAAGCACAGGGCCAATTGTTTTATGTATTCATTTGTAGACAATCAAGAAAATGAATTTGCAAATCAACTTATTGAAGAGCAGGTTGATGTCCCAAGTTTTTTCTTGTTAGATAATATTACAGATGTTGTGGATTTGTCGTTATATGATGATTATGATGTTGACTTCTTAGAACAACCAACTACATGTTCTCTATCAAAAAATGTTCATTTTCAGCAGTGTAATGAGAGCAATCAGCCTACATATCACAATTACAAAGAAAAATATGAAGAAAGTATTGAATCGGTTGAAGGAGATTCTTTACCTTTATGCTTTGCTTCATTTAAATTGTTGAAAGAAAAGTTAAAGATCATCAATAAGGCAGAGGAATGTGTGCTAATGAAAAATCACAATGATTCATGGGAAAAAATTGACAAGAAATTACAGCAGTCTTCTCATGTGTTTAATGACCTTGTTGCTTGTTATATGCAAGGTTTTATCAATTCAAAATTGCAGCCATTGGTTGAATATGAATCTGAAAATGAGTATGTGCAGCAATACGAAGAAATTGAAAAATGTGCAAATGACAACAGTGAAGAAAATGAAGAAGGTTTTGAATCAGGTGAAAGAACCTTGCCATTGTGTTTTTCTTCTTTCGAATTGTTGAAGAAAAATGTTTATAATGTTTCAATCAGAAATCCTCTAGGAATGATGTTGAATATGAAGAAAGCAGTGGACTTACAAATGAAAATTGCCTTCCATTATGTTTTTCTTCCTTTCAATTGTTGAAAGTAAATCATGAGATAAAAGAGGAAGTAGTGAAATCTCACTTCATTCACAGTGACATTGTTTTACATGAAAAAATTGTTATCAGTGAAGAGGATCAACAACCTTCTCATACTTTTAGTGACCCTATTGTTGATTACATGGAAGGTGATTTCTGTTCAGATTTTCAACATGTGATCAACTACCAACTTGAAAATAAACATGATGGTAAATCAACATCGGTGTTAGATATGGATTTCTTGCCACTAGGGGTTTCATTTCAGACAACATTGTATTCTAATTCAGAGGATTGTTGTTTCCAATAATCTCAACATATTTTTCATCCTTTTTGTGGTAATCAACAGGTTGAATTACATGAAAACAAGGATGCAGTGGAAGGGGTGAAACATGATTGTTGTTTTATGCATGTTTTGAAGGATCCATTTGCATTTTTGTTGGAGGCGAAAAAAAGTCTCAATGTTTTTATTTTTTGAGATTGGAATTTATAGATAAATTTTTGAACGAATTAACAGTAAACAAGCTTTGGAGAAAGCATGTACAAAGAAAGAAAAAGGTGGATAAAGTGCTTGCATGGTTGCATTGGCACTTTGATTTCACTTAATTGACATCTTTTTTAGCAGTTAGGGTAGGTAGGAGTGCAAATAAGCTCGGTACTATGAGCATTTCTTTTAGCAATCTACAGTTTTCATTTTCAGCTTAGTTTCAGATTTCAGTTTGGAGCATATACAGTTTTGGGTTTTCAGCGGATGCAGGTTACAAGTTACAGTTGGAAAGTTGATTTTGGGAGAAGCCTAATGGATTGGCACCTGGTCTACTGTTATTTTCTACCTCACAGGGAGGATAGCATCCCTGTTGGAGCCAACTGTTAGCACCATGATTTTCATGGCTAAGGTTAGAGGTTTGTCAACAATTTGCAAATTCATGCATGTTAGCACCCATGTTGTTTTTATGCCTGGCATCATCTAACATCTCCAAGGGCCAGTTTCAAAAGAAATCTTATCATTTATTTATTCTTATTTCAATTTTCAACTGCGCGCTGCAAAATTCACGGTGCAGAGGATGCTATCACGCAGAGGATGTTTTCGCACAGAGAATGTCGTCACGCAGAGGATGTTGTCGTGAAAATAAGGTTGTTTCACAGTGGATTTCATCGCGCAGTGGGCTATCACGCATAGGATGTTGTCACGCAGAGGATTTTCCTGCACACAAGCTACAGGTCGCACTGTGCAAATTATTGGTTTAGTGGTCAACTTAAAGATCAATTTATGACCAACTGGAGAGGAATTTTGAAAATTCCCGAGAGTTTTTTGTCTAGGATAAACCAAATAATAAAAACCTCTCTCATATTTGCAAAATATGTCATGGATTGGGAGATTAGAAGGAATCTTTGAGCCCTATTTTAAATCTTTCATGATTTCCTATCCGAGACATGGTTTTGCGACACATATTTCGACCATCTGGAGATGAATTTAAAGAAACCGAGAGAGGATTTTCTTTATAATGAGCTTAACTACAAAAAAATCTCTCAATTTCTAAAAATAGTTTTTTATCAGTGATATATGATGTCATATTTAACTCCTATTTTCCCATTTTGTTGTGCATTTCGTTGCGTTTTTGTTGTAGGTTATTGTTGCGTGGCAGACTTGTTATGCAGGGATGATAGAGTCCAAAATGAACATGATGAATCATCACAACCATATGGTCGAATTTTGATCATGATCAATGATTGTAAACAATATTTCGGTTACGATTATTATTTGGCAAAGTCGGGTTTTCTATTTTTAGTGAATTCGTTGAAGTTATTGTTCTCTTTCAAAGAAAACGGATCCATGATTCTAGCAGGGAATAGTTCGACCCTAGCAGCCAAGGGTGACATTATTTTTCTATATATGGGGATCATTTTCATGTAAACAGGGTTGGTTGGAAAATGTGGTAGACAACAACTATTGTATATGATCTGAGTTTTGACCGGAATTTAATGCAAAGGTCCTGTGACTTGATGAAAAGATTCTAGTTGTAACAGTGCGATGTATTGTGATTCTTTATTCATGTATGTGCTTTCCTGTTATCTTTATTTCATATCTCTTTTTGTCTATTTTAGAAAAAATTATCGAACCTGCGGATTCATTGTACAACGCCCCTTGTTCGTGCCACTTAGACAAAACGTTTTCCTCTAAAATCTAACTTTGAATTCGCCCACAGCGGCACTCCTGAGTTACTTCCTGTAATTTCTCCCACCACACATTATGGTTTTACACTGAAGGTTGTTGCTCACCTAGCCTTATCCTCTCGAGTCCAGTCACTGAATCATTTGTCTCATCTCTTCCTCAGATCGACCCCATAGCCCAAGTCTTACTTTCCTGCGCCAATATAACCAGAACCTATTTTATCATAGGTGTTAAATATAGCCATTGTTTTCAAAGTCATATCCTACGCGAAGACCACACCATTTCCAAGAGAGCCCTCTCTAGATATGAAAGGCTAGTTTCGGGTCTCAAAGTTGGTTGAAAATTTTACCTTCGTCGTCTGTTTATCGGCTGAACGGATTTACGGAGTGCTAACACACCCATCGTTGAAGAGGGATAACATGTATAGATGATGGATCATCTTCTTCCTTATTAACATGACCATTTATTCCTGAAGACTGAGAGGAAATTAGAGATCGGAAAACAACCGCATAGATGTTCGAAGAGGAAGATAAGAGGTACGGGACAACCTCATGTTCAGAGAAAGAAAATCATTTCCTCTTCATCTGCAAATCCATGAAAAAATCTCTAAGATGAAAATACTTCCATTTTGTAGTGTGAATCTCTCACTGCTATGGGTTGGCCACGACCTAGTGTCCATCAAAATTTGAGCACAAAGGTAGTTGGAAATATTCATAGAACAAATATGAATCCCCAAAAGGATATGAATCACAACTCCCAAGGGATGACTGGAAGTCATCATGGGTATATTGTAACAAGTCATCCTCGAATGGATGGAATAAATACGTGACCATAAAATCATTAGGTTGCCAAGAATCTGAATCATATACGCATGAAGACCAACCCTATGAACATGAAAACTCAACCTTCTTTTGTTGAGAACTACCTTCAATGTCATAAATGGGATCTCTATCAAAAATGAAGCAACCCACATCCCATCTACGTCTTCCAACCTATATGAAATCATCAATGTGTTGTTCAACCATGTTGGAGAGGTACTCCACAAAATCATCTGCATCATTTGGACTAATCACTTCTTCATATTTATGTGTAGGAGGAAAGCAAGGCTGAACAACTTCATCTTCATCAATTGGGAAAATATATATTCATTTCTCATATGGATTCTCATCATGTTGCACTTCATCATAATTGGTGCAGACCTATTGGCCCTCGGGCCGAGATCCGCTCACAGGATCGTTCTTTATCTCCCTCAAGTTGAATCGGCTCTTTAGATTCCCTGCTGGAATCACAAATTATCGATCCACGAGTCCTTTTGGTAGCTTCCCTGTGCGAATAGCACTAGGCGCAAGCTCCCCTTCCTCCGTGCGACCACAATGTTGTGACCAAGGCCCAATTGCAAAGGCGCTTGTCGTAACTCACAACTCGCGAGTTCGTGAGTCGAGGCTCCCGACTCTTCTTTTCCAATCTCGCGATACCCGAGATCACGAAATGGGTATAGCTCCCCTCTGTCAGGGCCCTCCACGCGTGACTACCAGCTAAGCTTAACGCTATCTCCTCTTGCTACTCACCGCTTCATGAGTTCAAAGGTTGAACTCTCGTTCCTTCCTTGTGCAATCCTCCGAGACTTGAAAGTCAGCGAAGGTTGACCTCCCTTTCCCACTTCTTGCAACTCGCCACTTTGAGAGTTTCAATGTCAAACTCTTGTGCTCTTATCTCGCGAATCCCCGAGACGCGAGAAGTCAGTGGAGTGTTGAATCCTTCCAATAGGTGACGTGTGTCTGCCTGTCTATTTCCTGGGCCCACCTTGTGGTTCTGCCACGTATCTCTTATGCCCAACTTCAGCACTTCATGACTTTGCTTCCCAAAGCGCTACCTCCTTTGTATCCCGACACCCAAAGTGTCGAGACCCCAAACTCCTCGCTACTCCTTATCGCAACTCACGACTTAGGGACTTTCGGGACAAAAGTCTCGACTTCCTATCCGTCGATATGCCGAAATGTCAAAATTCTGACACGTCGTCAACGCAGGTCCCACAACAGAACTTCCCGCCTTTTTGGAGTTTCGGAATTCGCGACTTCGCAAATCTTGATGCTAATTTTTTGGCTCTTCAACTCACAAAACCCCGAAATGAGATTACGTGACTGATCCAATGACCCATGTTGGCTCAGATCCTACGGTTGTCCTAGCTCCTTGCGATTTTTCCACTCGTGACTTGGAGCACCCAATCTTTGGGATATCACCTTGCGAATCTCTGAGTTCGCGAGATCCCTTGATCTTTGCCACCTGTCCTCCTCCGATGGATGGTCCCGATCTTCTCGGGACTTCACCACTTGTGAAGTCGAAGGACTTCCCTTTCTGACCTCCGATTTTTGAATCCCCGATATGGGTGATCTCGCAACACGTGTCCTCCTTCTAATGGATGGCTCAGATTCTTTCGCTATTTCGGGACTTCGCCTTTCGCAACCTCGTGAATCTTGATGTAAAGGTTTTAAACTGTAACTCCCCTGCTCCTCTGCATGATCTGATGGTTCTTGGGAATTCGTGAATTCTCGATGGAGAATTCCGACCGTCCAATTTCTCCTTAACGATTCCTGCGAAATGAACAAAGTGTTTTTCCACGAAACTTATCCACCTGCAAAACAACGTCGTTATGCCTTCTTACAACACTTCAAGGCACTAGCCCTCTTGAGCTTCTCTTCGACAACTTCGAAGACTCTATCCCTCCTGATCTTTCTCCACAACTCGAGTCTTCAAAAAAGACTCCTGCGCACACTCCCTGCGACAATTCTTCAAATACTTCCAAGTATTTGAACCTCTTTGAATCTGCGCACTCCTTGCGACAACAGTCCTTCAACAACTCCCTAAGGTTGTAACTCTGAGACTTCACTCAGCCTGCGCACTCCTTGTACGGCTCTTGTGCTTAACTTGCACTTCTACGAGAATGAGAACAATGCTATCCCTCCTGAGCTTTCAGAGGTTGATACTCTGAACCCGTCAATGCACTCCTTGTGGACAATTTCACTGCACTCCTTGCAAGAAAACTCTTGCTCAGATAGAGAAACAATTGAAACTCATTCTTTACTCTCTCAGAATTCGAATGCTTAACGTGAAATCATACATACATGGCATAAAATCAAATGTATATTAGAAAGAGTAAAACAATCATGAGCATAGAATTCAATCATGCATACACAGAAAGTAATTGAACACCATGAGTCTGGATCAAAGCTTCATATATTAATCTCATAACTTTTGTACATGGGTTCTTCTACACAGCTTCCTACTTCTTCTTCTCTATGCTCTCTTGATTGATTATGCTGCTAATGTTACAATGATACAAGTGAGGGTGTCTATATCTGTTTTCCCTCTGACTCCTAAAACTGTCTAATCTAGGAATTTAAAGCTACCTACTTACATTTACTAGCATAAATGCCTCCTAGTCCTTCAGATGAGAGCGGGGTGCTGAAGGTCTGATTACAATCTACAAGTATGCCCTTTCTTAATTGTCTCATTTAAGTTTGGCGTATCCAACTTCAAAACATTTCAAACAATTCATCATGTGCCAAAATGCGTCGGTGTTTGTCCCACACTCACTTGTTGTTGGTGATGCTCCTGCATCATACTCCCCCGCTTGAAAATTTTCATGGGATCCTGTCCATGAGATCTCGCACGATCTGTCCATTCTTCTGGATCTCTGTTTCATTTTCCCAGCTGGCATCTTCAACTAGATGTCCCTTCCACTTGACCAAGTATTCAAAATATTCCTTTCTTCTGGTCCTCTTACTAACTCTTTTGTCCAGTATGCTTTCCACTTGTGGTTTCTCTGCAACTGGCATCTGTTTTGTCCATTGAACATCTAGTTGTTCACTATCTTCTCCAGCTTTGTATGGGTACAAATTTGAGACATTGAATATCGGAGAAATTCCGATCCCATCGGGTAATTCAATCTCATAAGCATTTGCCCCAAATTTCTTCAAGACCTTACATGGTTCGATCTTCATCATCTTTAGTTTGTTATATGTCCCCTTAGGGAATCTTTCCTTTCTCAAATGTGCACAAATCAAATCACCAACCTCAAATTGAAGTTGTCTCCTGTGTTGATCTTCTCTACACTTATACTCTTGGCTCAAGTTTTGCAGTCGCTCCTTCACCTGGCTGTGAAGTTCCTTCATCGCCTCTACGAAATCCTCTGCACTAGCACTTCTTATCTCATGCCGTTATGAATCCCTCATTTCTGAAACTCCTCTTGGTTGCATCCCATCAACAATTTGGAATGGAATCTGCCCCATGCTTCTGTTGATTGAATCATTATATGCAAATTCCGCCTGTGGCAGAATATTGTCACACTGACTGTAGTGTTCTATCACCAAGCTCCTCAGCAAGTCTCCCAAAATTTTGTTCACAACTTCTGTCTGTCCATCCGTCTGAGGATGATAAGATGAACTGAACAACAAGTTCATTCCTAGCTTTTTCCATAAGTTTCTCCAGAAGTGTCCCACGAACTTGGTGTCTCGATCCAAAACTATGCTCCTTGGTAAGCCATGAAGTCGAATGACTTCTTTGAAAAACAGAGTCGCAATGTGAGTTGCGTCACTGGTTTTCTGACATGGTATGAAGTGTGTCATCTTAGAAAATCTATCCACCACCACAAATATCGAGTCAAACCCTCTTTGTGTTCTTGGCAGCCCCAATATGAAGTCCATGCTTAGTGCATCCCACGGCCTCTCAGGTATGGGTAACGGTTGATATAAGCCTGCATTCTACCTCTTCCCTTTTGAATGCTAACAAATTCTACATCTGTCCATGAATCTTTTGACGTCTTCTCTCATTCCTGGCCAATAATATGACTCATTTATCTTTGAGAACGTCTTGTCATGACCGAAATGCCCGACCAATCCTCCACTATGTTTCTCCTTCAACAGATTCTCCCTCATGGAGCCCTTTGGAATACATAGTTGATTACCCTTAAACAGTAATCCTTCCTGGATTATGTATTCTGTCCATTGGCTTATGTCCCTGAGAATTGGATTCTCAGTGGCTTCATACGCCTCCTTAAAATCTAGATCATCTCTATACATGTTCCTGAGATCATCAAAACCCAGTGTTTCGACTCTGAACTCCTGCAACAACAAACATTTCCTGCTCAAAGAATCAACAACTTTGTTAGCAGTTCCAGAAATATGCTTAGTTACAAAAGTAAAGTTCTGCATGTATTCAACCCATTTTTCATGTCTTTGATTCAACTTCTCCTGTTGAGTCACAAATTCCAAAGCATGATTGTCACTGTATAAGACAAACTCCTTAGGAATCAAATAGTGTATCCACTTCTTTAATGCCTGAATAATAGCATAGAACTCCTTGTCATACGTGGAGTATTTCACTTTTGCTTCATTCAACTTCTTGCTGAAGTATGCTATCGGCCTGTCTTCTTGGCTTAAGACTGCCCCTATTGCAAATCCACTTGCATCACATTTTACTTGAAATGTCTTTTTAAAATCCGGCAACACCAAAATTGGTTGTTTCGTGATTTTTCTTTTTAACAAATTGAAGCTTTTCTCTGCTTCTTCTATCCAGTGAAAAGACTTGTGTCTCTTCTTCACTGTGTCCATCATCGGTGCACTAATTCCACTGAAATTCCTGATGAACTTC